>MU401612.1:0-54508 GCA_022579005.1 Poronia punctata
TATTATATATTTTATATTTTAAAGCTTTATTAAATAATAAGCTTTTTTTTAATTTAAGCTGCTATAAACTATTATATTAATTTTTAAAGTTTATTGCTTTTTTATTTGTTTTTTTGTTTTACTTTTTTAGCTTTATATAGTACTTTTTAGCATAATAACGCTTAAGTTTTTAAAGCGCAGTTGCTTTAAAAAGGCGCTTAAAAACCTTTTTAAAGTTATACTTAAAAAAGTACTTATTTAAGTTAACATTTTTTTAAATACTTTTAGTAGTAATAGCAACTTAAAAAGTTTTAAACTATTATTTTTAGTTTTAAAAATAAGCAAGCTTTATATAAAACTTAATAAATATAAAAGTATTATTAAACATTTTAATAATTATTAAATTATGCTTATATAATAACTAAAAATGTTTTAAAAAAAGTACGTAGTATAAAAAGTATTAGCTTATTAAATAAAAATTAATTTAATTAATAAAAAAATGTTATATAATTATATAAAGCTAGCTTTTAAAAAAAGCAATTTTATATAAGTACTAGTTTTTTAATAGTAAACCGGGCTTATAACTTTAATAAATTATATTAACTATATTTAGTAAAGTAAAAGGTAAAAACAATACTAAAATTAGCATAGCTAATATATATATTAAATATATAAAATTAATTAATATTTTTTTTATATATAACTAGTTTATAAGTACGCGTTGCTTAACTTTTATAGTTAAGCAATACTTATATTTATTTTAGTTATATATTAGTTAAGCAGTTTAATTTACATTTTAACTATAAAAGCTATAAGGTAAATTATGTTTGCTGCTTAATAAAGCAGTAAATAAAATGCGCTTTGCGCTTTTTACTTTTTTAATATTATATACTTTTTATTTTAGCTTTATTTTTAACGTTATAATTATTAAATAACTTAAAAGTGTTTTTACTTAGTGCTACGCAGCGCGCATGCTTTATATTAAGTATATAAACCTTTTTTTTTATTAGTTATTATATATAACTTTGTTATTAATAGACCTAAAATAATTACAGCGTAATTTATAAAGCACGCGGTTAATTTTTTAATTAATGCGCTGTATATATTATATTTTTTAAAATAAGCTTTGCTTATTTTTCTAATATTAAATTAATTGTAGCTTAATTTGCTAATATGTGCTAAACGCTTTTCTACTTTAGTAGTAACTACTTAGTTATCTTTAAAGTGGACCTATTATTTGTTATATTAGTTTAATACTAGTTATAGTTAATATAAGTATTAAAATATACGTTAACTATATTATATATTTTTTTTTTTTTTTTAGTTTAATATAATTAATATAGTACTACTTTATATAATTTAAAAAATTATTAAAATAACAATATAATACTATATTAAATAAAAACTAAGTTTTTTGTATATAGTTATAAATATATGTATTTTATTAAAAAAATATTATATAGTTATTTTATATAGTTTTAGTTTTTTTGCTATATTTTATTAAATATTATAAAAAGCTTTAGCTTAACTTAGTTTAAATAAACTAGCTTAAATAAAAGCAAGTTAATAGTACTTTTATATAGTGCTAGCGTTAATATTTAAAATATTTTTATATAAAGGTCTTTTATACTATACTTTTAAAAGTATATATTTTTTTAAAAAAAAGTTGCTAATAAGTATTAGCTATTACTATACTTTTAGCTATAAAGCTATTATTATTAATAAGGTTTAATATTATTTAGCAGGCTTATTATATTAAGTGCTAAAAGTTAATTTTGTTTTTTAATAAAAAAACATACTTTTTAAAATTATATTTAGTATAAAATGTTTAGCTATTAATAATATACTAAAATAAGTATTTTTATATAAAAGTAAGCTACTAGTATAGCTATAAGCATAAGTACTAGTATAGCTATAAATATAAGCTTTGTTATAAGTGTAAGTATAGGTATAAAAATAAGTGCAAGTTTAGGTATAAGTTAAATAAAAGTTAATAGTTATAAAATAAGTAAGTATAGTAGTATAACTAAAAATATTATTATAAATTATATAGTAGCTATAAACTATAAAATTCTTTTTAATTTCTTTATATATAAGTTTTTTTTTTAAAGTAAATATAAAAACTTTTTTTTAAACTTAATTTTAAAGCTTTTTTTAAAAGCTATTTTTAACTATTTTAAAAATATTTTAGTTTTAACTTTTAAAGTCTGCTTAATAATTATATATAAAGCTATTTATAAAAGGTTTGCTGCTTTTTATATAGTTATATAAGCATTTAGCTATATACGTTATAACTATTTTTTTATTAAATAGTTAGTTAAGCTAAAACTTTGCATTAAAATAGTTAAGGTTAATATAGTTTTTTTAAACTTTAATATTAACATTTAAACTTATAAAAATGTTTTTATATATAAAAGTATAAAAACTTTAAATATTACTAGTAGTATTTTTAGCAATATAGTTTTTTTAAGCGTTTAAAAACTAGCTTTTATTTTTAGCTATTATAATAGTTTATATAATAAAAAAATATAAAAAGTATAAAAGTTCTTACTTATAAGCTTATTTGAGCTATATATTTTTTGTTTAAAAAGGAGCAAAGCTTAAAATAATATTATAAAATTTAAAAAAAAATCTTTTTATATAAAGCGTTTTATAAAGTAGTGTTACTTTATATAATAATATTTTAAAAAGTCTTATTTATTAAGGTACCTTGCTAATTTGTTATTAATAAATAATAATATATATTATTAAAAATAATAACTAATTAATATTAGTTTTTTTACTAAAAAATAAGAAATACTTTGTTTTTTATATATATAATAAATATACATAGCTAAAAACTTTATTTTTTTATAAAATAAAAAAATAAAACAATAAATAATATATAAAACAAATAATAATAAATTTTATTTTTTAAATTAATTTTATATATTTAAGTTTTAAGTTAAAAATTACAGCTAAAGCACAATTTCTTTTAATATTGTTTTTATATAAAGCTAACTAATTTAATTAAAATTAAAAGGGCTAAGAAAACTTTGCTAGTATTTAAGCTATAAGTTAGCTACTATGTAGCTAATAAGTGCTTTGTTTACTTAGTTAGGTTAGCCTAACTTTTATAGCCTTAGCAGCCTAAGCTGCGTTCTCGGCTATAGTATTGTTACTAATATTCTAACACTTTTTTTTATTTTAAATTACTATTATATAAAAGCTTTTATAATAAAGGTTTTTATTATAAGAGCTTTTATAAAAGCTTAAAAGGCTAAAGTAATAACTTTTTAAATTAAATTTTTAATATAATAAATTAAAATACGTAGTTGCTTTAGCTAGTTGCTAAGCAAAAAAAGCTATAATGTAAAATAAAAATTAAAGCTTTTATATATAACTATAAGCTGTTAAAATAAAATGCTGTTGCTATAAAAATTAAAAACTAAATTATAGCTATAAAAGAAGGCAATTAGTAAAAGCCCGGCTATAAAGATTTAATATAAATTATATAGGCTTTAATATAAGCTACGTTTAATATTTAAGTAAATTAGCATTTTTATTAAAATATATTAAATTATAATAACTTAAAAAATAAAGCTAGTTTTAATAACTTTTAAAAGTTTATTTAGCAAAAAGATGTTAACTTAAAGCTATTTAAGCAAACCTTTTAAAAGCAGTTATATAAGCTTTAGCAATAAAAAAAAAGGTTAAATCTTTTTTTAAGTAAGTATTAATATAAAAACTTAAAAGTGCTATATTATTAAAAAATAATAGTTAACTAGCTTTTAATTATTAATATAAACTTTAAAAATAAGTAAAAGAGGGTTTAATAAAGTAGCGTATATTATTTAATAATATAGTAATAATATATTATAAAGGTAAAAAATAGTAAAGCACTTAGTACTATGCTAGCAAAAAGTATAAATTGCTATAAAAGCAAAAATATGCTAAACGCTTACTAAAGTAAAAAAAGTTAGTAAATAACTTAAAAGCGCTAAAGTAGTTTAAAAAGAACTAATAACTTATTTAAATAATAAATAAATTAAAACTAAAGCAAATTAGCATATACTAGCAATAGCTTTATAAAATACTATTATTATAGTAAAAAAGGCATTATAGCTAAATATTGTTTAAAAATAAACTATTAGCGTTAAATTGCTAATTAAGCAAAAATAAGCAAAAATTAGCTAAATAGCTTAAAAGTTAAATATAAAACATTTAAGCAGCTTAGTTAAATCTTAAAAATAAAAAAAATAAAAGCTAAGCTAAAGTAAAACAATATATTTAATTTACTTTAGCAAAGTCTTATAAAGCGTTTAATATTATAAAGCCATTTTAAGTAATAGCTATAGTCTTTTTAAGTAGTAAGCAAAAGCTAAAAATAGTTATTATAAATATAAATATAAAAGCTTAAGTTAATATTATATATAAAGACTTTATAAAAAAACACTTATAAAAAGCAAATATTTTTAACTTTTGCTAATAAAATTAAATAAAAAGCTAATAAGATGCTAGGCAGCCTATATAGCTAGTTTTTAAATAGTTAACATATAAAGAATTATAATAAATAATGTTAAAACTTAGCAATATAGCTTATAACGTATAATTGTATTATATAACGTATAAAGAAAAGTATTCTTTTTTATTGCATAGTTTTCTTATACTAAATAGGTAAAAGAAGACCTTTTATAAAGGAACTTTTTTTTTATAGTAGTTTGTATTTTAGCTATATTATTTTTACTATATAGGCATTATATTAATTATAGTTTTTTTATACTTTATTAGATCTAATATATCTATTTAAAATAAACTAACTTATTAAACTATTTTATAGCTAAAAGAAAGCTTTTAAATTATAATAAATAAAAATTTATAATTTTAAATATAGTGTTTTTAGTTTTTTTATTTAAGCTTTTTAATTTTTTATACCTTTATAGTAATTGCTTAAAGCTTTTTTTAAAGCTATATTGCTTTTATATTAACTAAGTTAACTTGCTATAAAAAGCTTAATTATTTATTATATACTAATAACTTTATAAAACTATTTACTATTATTAAATTTATAAGTATATAAACTATTTAAAGTATTTTATTAATTACTTTTTACTATAACTAATAGTTATATATATTAACGTACTACAATTTTATTTTTAGTATAGTAATATTTTTATTAACTAAACTATTTATTTATTAGTTATTATATTAAATAGTAATATACTTAGTTTTTAAATTAATACTAAGCTTATAAATAAGCTAGCTAAGAAATATAGCTTTTTTTACAGCTTAAGCTAGCGTAAACAGCTTTGCTTTAGTTGTAAAAGTAGTAATTATATTTTATTTATTAGCTTGCTAGCTAATAAGTTTTTTTTAAAAAATTATAGCATAAGCTTATAAGCTTTTTTAGTTAATAGTATTATTTATAAAAAATAAATTGCTAGCTATATTAAGCTTATTTTTTTTAGTATATTATAAAGCAAATTGTTAATTTATATAAAAGTAGTTTAATACTTAGTTAGTAGTAGCTTAGTAAGCTAAAAAAGGTTATTATTAAATTATAAAAGTTGTAAAGCAAAAAAAGCTATATTTAGCTTAGTAATAACTGCTATATATATAATAAATCTAATTTTTTATTATTAGTAATAATTCTTTTTTTAAAATAGCTATTTTATTATAAAAAAGCAGCTTAATAAATCTTATTTATATAAAAAGCATTTTACTAAAAGAGTTATTTAACTTATATATTTTTTTAATATAAGCAAATTAAAATAGCTAAATTAAACTTTGTTAATAGTTATAAATAACTTTTATTTTTAAAAACTATTTTAAATTATAGGTTTTTATTAGTTAATATTGTTTTTTTGTTTTTTTAATACTTTAACAAGCTTTAGTTTTTTAAAACTTTTAATAAGCAACTATAAAGTTATTAATATAAATAAAAATGAAGATTTTGTTTTCTATATAGTAATAGGGCTTATAAAGTACTAGTTTAAATTTAAGCTTTTTAAGCGTAAATATAAGTTTCTTTGCTATAAAAGCAGTAATCTTTTTAATTTATAAAGTGCTTTAAAAAGCTTTAAAATAAAGCTAGATTCTTTATACTTATAAAGTATTTTTAAATATATTCTTTTACAAAGAGTTGCGTTAATAAAAGCGTTAACTATATTATATTATTTTATTTTAAAGTTAAACTTAGCTATAATAGCTATAAAAGTTTTAAAAAATCTGGTTATAAGTATTAAAACGTATATTATTTTACTTTTATATATAAGCTATTAATTGCTATATATAATTAACTAAGCTTTGCTTTTTAAGTAAAAGATTTTTTATTAAACTTATAAACATATACTTATATATAATTTAAAATTTATTAATTTGTAGCTATAAAAATAAAATTTTTTAAAAGCTTATTTAATTATAACTTTTTAAATAAAGCTTTTTAGCTTTTATAAACTTACTTTTTAAAAAATAGCTTAAAAGCTTTTTATAAAAATATAACAAGTAAAAGCTTGCTTTAATATATTAAAATACTATTTCATAAGTTTTTTAAAGTATAGTTATAATAGCTATTGTTTATAATTTTAATTTTATTTAAAAGCGCTTTTAAAGTAGCGTAAAGATTGCTTTAGCGCTTTAGCTTTATTAGCTTTGCTTATTAGCATATTATATTTAAGTTTAAAAATATATAAGCATTTAATATTAAATATAGCTTTTTAGTATTTTATTTATTTATTTACTTTAATAAAAGCTTATTAGCTTAATTTAAATAGTTTAGTATAAAGCTTAGTAAAGTAAGTTAAAAAAGTATTATAATGCTTATTAATATATAGTTTTGCTTAGCTTTTATAAAAGTAAAGCAAAAGATTATTATAATATTTATTAAAATTAGCATTTTTAATTATTATAAGCATTATAATATTTAAAAATAAATATAAAAGTAATAAATAAAGTTAAAACTTTAAGTTATTATAAAAGTAATTAGTTTTATTAAATTTAAAGTTTTTTATATTTTTAATAGCTTGCTTATTATTTACACTATTAATAGTATTTAAATTATACTTAAAACTTTTATATATTTTTTATTTTTATAAAAGTTAAAGCTATAAAGCTTAGTTTTAAAAATTAAAACCTTATTTAAAAAATTAGTAAAAAAATTATAATTAAGTATTTAAAGCTTATTTTTTAGTTTTTTAAGCTTTTTATTAAATATTTAGTTTTTATTAAATTTTATATTTTTAAGATAAATTATATAATTAGTTCAAAGATTTTAAAGTTTATATATATTAGTTAACTTATAGCTAATAAAATAATTTATTTAAGCTTTAAAGCTTAGTTTTAAATGTTTTTTTTTATATTAGCAATAAAAGTATAGGCTTTATATTTATAAACTTATAAATAATTTAAGCATAGTTTTTTAATTTTAACGTAATTATTTTACACGCTAAAATAAGTATAAAAATGTTTATATAAAGCTTTTTAGTTAAATATATATTTAAGTATTTAGTTTATTAAATATATAGTAACTTTTTTAATTTTAACTTATAAGCTTTTAAAAAGCTTTGCGCTAGCTTTTATATATTAAGCGCGCTTTTTAACTATTTAGCTAAACTACTTAGCAGCGCTGTTTTAAGCTTAAATATTTAAAGCTAAAAATTTAAATATAATAAATTCTTTATTAATAAAATAAGTTTTAACTTTATAAGATTATAATAGTTGCTTATTTAACTTAATTATATTAACTTATTAATTATAAACTATTTTAATATTTAATATAAACATTTTAAATATTTTTAATATTATATTTGCTTTAAAGTTTAGTAAATAATAATTAAATAAAGGTTTTAAGTATTTTTAGTTATAAGTAATATTAATACTTTATTTTTAATACTTTTATTATATAAGTGCTAGTTTATAGCAATGCGTTTAAATAAGTAGTTTAGCTATTTTTTTAGTGCTTTGTTAATTTAGTTTTTAAGCTTTTTATATATATAGCTTAAGCAATCTATTAATTTAATGCTTTAATTTACAAATCTTTTTTTTTCTTTTTTTTAGCTAACTAGGTAATAAATAGCGTTAGGTTTTAAATAGCTAAGTTAAAAATATTATTGAAAAGATTTACTTTAAACGCTAGTTTTTTAATATATATTATTAGCAAGTTTTTTTAAGTATAAAAAAAAGCTTTGTTTATATTTAAAAGTAAGTATTTTAAAACATAGTGTTTATATTAGTTTTATATGTAATATAGCTATAAACTATTTATTTTTTAAAAGTAGCTTTTAAGTAGCTTTATATTTTACTAAAAAAAAATTAATTTAAAATTTTAAGTAAAATAAAGTTAGTTATAAAATTTGTATAGTAAGCTATATTTTTAAGCTAAAAAATAAAAAGCTTTAGTATACTTTAAACTATTATATTAACGTTTTTATATGCTTAAATTAGCATAACTATATTATTAGCATATACTAGGTTTTTATTAAGTACGTTTTTAATATTATAAAAACAACTTATTTTATTAAAAATATAAAAAGTAAATTTTAAGTTAAAGATAGCAAAGTTTTTTTAAAAATATAAGCTACATTTTTGCTATTTGCTTGCTTTAAAGCTAGCGCAAGTAATAACCTATTTTAATTATTATTAATTTTTATATAGCCTTTTTATTAATTTTAATTTTTTATACTTATTTTTATAATTTTGCAAGCTTTAATTTTCTTTTTAAGCTTAAGGTTATATTTTACTTTTAGCTTAATATAATTAGCAATTTAAGTATTTATTATAAAACTTTTACTAGCATTTTTTAAAAAGAAGTATAAGCAACTAAGTAGATTATAAAAGCTTTTATATATAAAATAAACTTTTTTAGTACTAAAAGTGTTTTTTTAAGTTTTTTTTGTTAGTATAGTAGTGCTTTTATAAGCAAAGCTTTTGCTATAGCTATAAAGTATAGATTTATTATAAGCTTTATAGCTTTTCTTTTTATTTATTAAAAAAAACGCTAAAGCTTTATTTTTTAATTTTCTTTTTTAGTTATATTTCTTTTATTAAAAGTTGCAAATAACCTTTTTATTATCTTTAGTTTTTCTAAATTGCTTTTTAAACACTATTTAAGTATATAGATTTATAATTATTGTTTAGTATTTTAAAGTACTATTTAGCAAGGCTATTTAGTAGTTTAAATAAAAGATATTAAATTAGTACTTATATTTGTTTTTAAGCGCTTTAATAATTCTTTTAAATAGTTTTATAATTAAAAAGTATTTATAAACTTTATATTTTTTAAGTTTTATAACTAATTATTTTAATTTAGCAATAAACTTTATAAAATCTTTAATAGGTTTTTTTAAGTATTAGTTAATAAAGTTTATATAATTAAAGCGTGCTGTTTTATTTAATATAGTGCTTATAAGTGTACTAATAGCTTTTAAAATATTGTATTAAAATTTTAGGTTTTTTTTAGCTTAAAGTAATAAGATTAATATGCTGCTAATACTAAATTTTAAACTTATATTTTAAGTTTATACTTTTTTATTAGTAATTAAAGTATACTTTTTTACTTTGCTTTTATATATACTAATTATAAATTTAAAATTGCTTTTAGTATTTATAATAAGTTTATAAAATTTAGTTATAAGATTTACTATATTAATAGTTTTTTTTTATTTATTACTAATATATTTCTAGCTATATTAAAGCTATTTTAAGTTTTTTTTAGTTAAGCTTTTTATTAAATTTGCTTATATTAGGCCATATTAGCTTTTTTAGCTAAAAACCCCTGTTTATAAAATTAATATACTTTTATAGGTTAAAAAAGTATGCCTTTACTTTAAACTCCTTATTTTAAGCATAAAAGTTTTTTAAAAGACTTAAGTAAGCTTTAATTTTGTTACTATAATAGCTAAATTGCTATATTTATTATACTTTAATAATAATAATAAGCAAATAAGACTTTTAATTATTAAAACTTAGCAATATAGCTTATAACGTATAATTATATTATATAACGCGTAAAAAAAAGTATTTTCTTTTTATTATAAAGTTTTTTTATATTAAATAAGTAGAAAAAAACCTCTTATAAAAGGACTTTTTTCTTTATAATAATTTTTACTTTAACTATATTATTTTTACTATATAAACATTATATTAATTATAGTCTTTTTATAACTTATTAGATTTAATAGATAATATGTTTACTTTAAAAATAACTAAGTAGTTATTATTAAAGTAAAGAAGCGTTTAGCATAAATTAGCAAATTAAAAAATAATTAATTTAATATTAAAAAATAAGTAAAGCTTATTTTAAAAAATATAATATATATAGCGCGTTAATTAAAAAGTTAACTGCGCGCTTTATATATTACGCTATAATTATTTTAAGTTTATTAATAACAAGGTTATATATAATAACTAATAAAAAAAAAGTGCATACTTAGTATAAAGCATGCGCGCTATATATTATTTATAAAGCACTAAGTAAAAACACTTTTAAATTGTTTAATAATTATAATGTTAAAAATAAAGCTAAAATAAAAAGTATGCAATATTAAAAAAGTAAAAGGCATAAAGCACGTTTTACTTATTGCTTAATTAAGCAATAAGCATAATTTACTTTATAGCTACTATAAATAAAGCGCAAGTTAAACTGCTTAATTAACATATAACTAAAATAAATATAAGTATTGCTTAACTATAAAAGTTAAACAACGCGTACTTATAAACTAGTTATATATATATATATTAATTAATCTTATATGTTTAATATATATACTAGCTACGCTAATCTTAGCAGCGTTTTTTACCTTTTACTTTACTAAATATAGTTAATATAATTTATTAAAAGAATTAAAAAACATTTAAGCAAGTATTTTATATAATATATAAAAAGTAAAAAGCACTAAAGCTTTTAATATTATAGCTAAAAATAAGTTAATTAAGCATAGTATTAAATATAGCTTTTATTTAACAGCTTTATAGCAAATATTAAAAATTAGATTTTAAAAAGTTTGCTAAAAACGTAGTTAGCAGTTAAATAGCGTACGTTGCTAACTTAACAAGTATAAATATTAGTTTTTTAAAAGAATTATTGTTTTTTAAAGTTAATAATAAACTTAGCACTAAAAACAAAATTAATTTATTTAAATATTTTAAAACATTTTAGCATATATACTTTAAACTATTAGCAAAAAGGTTATTAGTGCTAAAAAAGCATAATATATAATAAACTTAGTAAAAAAGGTATAAGTGCTATTTAAACTAATTTACTTTATTATAAAAGCCTAATAATAAGTGCTTAAAAAGTACTTTAAAAAACCTTTAAATAAGCTATATATAGCACTTAAAAGCAAGTATAAAAGCTTTTATTTTATTTATACTAAAAAACAAAAACTATAAAGCTTTATATTAATTATAAAAGCTTAAATAAAATGATTATAAAATATATTTTTATTTATTTTTTATATTAAGAGTAATAAATAAGCTAAAGTTAATAAAGGTTTTTTTATAGCTAAACTTTTATAATACTTATTATTATATTTAAATTAAGCATAATAATAAATAAAAAACTGCCTTTTAAACAAAATATAAATATTTTAAAAATATAGTTATACTTATTAAATTAACTAATGCTTTTATAACCTTTTAAGCTTATATATATAAAGCACTAGCTAGGCTAGTAAATTATATTTATATAGTTTACTTAAACAATATTATAGTTTTTTAAAAAAATAAAAGAAAATATAAAAAGCACTTTTAATTAGGTTATAAGCAGTTAGCAAAATATTAACTTTTTATAAAGCTAGTAAAGTATAAATTTTTTAAGATTAAGATTAAAATTAAAATTTATTATTATAACTAAAAAATAAAAATAAACTTTTAAAAGGTTGTTATTATTTAAAAGTAAAAAGTATTAACTTTAGTATATAATATATAAGTATTTTTAAAGTTTGCAAACTTTTATTAAAGGTTTATAGCTAAGTATATAAACAATATAAGGCTAATTATAGCAATTTTAAAAGCTTATACTTTGCTAAGATATATTTTTAAGTAAACTTTAAAAGCAAATTAAGCGTTTAAAAATATTAAAAAAGCTTCTTTGTTAGCAACTACGTTTTACTACTAAAATAGTTATTTAAATATTAAAATAAAAATAAATGTATTAATAAAAAATATTAAAAATATTAATATAGGTTTATAAACAAACGTAAAAACTAATTACTTACTAATTATAAAAGCTTATAAATATAAAACCTAAATAAGCAATAAGCTAGCAAAAGCTTTTAGCAATTATAAAAAGCTATAAGTACTAGTAGTAACACTTTAAAAAAATAAATAAAACTTTTATAGTATAAATAAATTATATAGCTTTAAAAAGCGTAGTTAACCTATTAGCGCAAAACCTTTTAAAAAAGCTTACCTACTAAGTATAAAAGCTAGTATAGTTTAATTTTAATATAAAATACTAATTAAGCATATTAAATTTAGCAAATTAATTATTAAAAAGGCTAAATTATATAGCTAAGAAATTTAGTATAAAAATATAATACTAATGTTAAAAAAAACTTTAAGTAGTTAGCAAGCTACTAGAAAAAATATAGTAGTTATTAATAAAGATCTTATTTAAAAAAAAAAGGAAATAAAGTATTAACTTATGCTATTAAAGCAGCTTAAAAAGCTTTATTAAACTTATACTTGCTAGCTTATTTAGTAATAAAAGTATATATAATAAACTTAGAAGCTTATAAAGCGCTAAATTTTTACTATATAATTATAAACAATTTTTAAAAGCAAAAAGGTAAAACAAATTAAAATATATACTTAACTTATATATTATATACTATATAAATAATAGTAGTAATTTATTTAGCAAAAGCTACTACTAAAAGTATAAAAACTGCTTTAAAAAAAAAAGCTAAAGCTATTATTTATAACTAATATATTTTATATACTAAAGCTAAAAGATTAGCTTAAAGCAAAATAGCTTTTTAACTAGCAGCTTTAATATAGTTTTATAAAATAGTTTATAAACTATAAGCTAAAAAGTTAACTTATAAAAAACTTCTAAAAATTATATACTATAAGACTAAAATATATAAAAATATTATATTAATAATAAAAATATATTATATTTTAAAAAGTAGCTAGTAATTTTAGCTTAAAAAGCTTTAATAATGTAATTAATATATTAGCACTATAATAACTTAAAAGCTAAGTATATAAAAAACACTAAGCTATTATAGTATAAGTTTTATTAAAAAGCCTTAAAGCAAAATGTTTAAATATACGTTACTAGCTATATACAATATAAAAAAGCTTAAAAGCTAAAGTATAAGCTTTATAAAAAGATTTAGTTATTATTTTTATTAAAGCAGCTTTTTAAAAAAATAGTTTAGATTTTATTATAAAACTAGTTTTATATATAAAAGCAAATAATAAGGTTTATAATATAACTTTAATTATTATAAACTAGTTTATAAAGATAATATTGTTTATTTTTATATAAAAAACGCTTAATTCTACTAAGCTTATAGCAATTATATACTATAAAGTAAACTATTAATATAAGTCTTTTAAAAGATTATAAATAATAAAAACAAACTTATTATAACTAAATTTTTAAAAAAGTTTTATAAAGTATAAAAAGTATATTAGCAGCTATTTACTATATAGCACCTTTAAACTAATAGCTAAATAAAATAAGTTTATTAAACTTTAAAAAATATTTTTATACTTTTTATATTAATAAGCTAAATAGCTAAGTAAAAGTACTTATAAAAGCTAAGTTTATATATAATAATAGTTAATATACTATTATAAGCTATTTGCTATTTAAAGCGCTATATAGTTACTATTTAAAAAGTATTAAGTATATATTAAAGCAGCTTTAATTTAATATTTAAAAAGTAAAAAAAAAGCTATAGTAAATAAAAGCTATATATTACGTAGTATATAAGCACTAAAAGTAAGTAGTTAAGTTACTATAAAAATATTATAATAACTATTATATATTAAAAAGGTTTTAAGTAAGTAATATAATAAAGCTATTAATAATATACTTTAAATTTAAGTATAAAAAAAGCTAGCTTTTATATATATTTAAGTTAAAGTTTTTAAAAAGGTAAAAACTTAAGCATACTAAATTAAGTTATTTAAAATTTATTTTTAAGTTTATAATATGTTTTTTATATTATTACTTAAACTATAAATAAACTAGCTAAAAAATAGTAGTTAAATAATATTATTTAAGTTAAAAAATAAATAAAAGAATAAGCAATAAAAAATGTTGTTTAGTATTAAAATATTTAAAGTAAATAAAACATATTTAATAAAATAAAAAGGCTAGCTAGTAAAATATAATATTTAAAAGCTAGCTAAGCATTTAGCAAACATAAGCTGCTTACTAAATTAATATAAAAAAAAGTTAAAAAGGTTCACGCTAAGTAAAATAATAAATAAAGTACTTATATAGCATATAAGGACTTAAAAATTATAAAGTATATATTTAGTTAATAAAAAAATAACAAGCTATTATTAAGCAAGCAAAACTAAGCTATAGTATTATAAAAACTAAAAGACTTATACTTTAATAAACTTATTATAACTTAAAATATATTTAAACTATTAATATAAAAAGTAATATTATTAAATAAAAGGTTAGCAAGCAAAAGCTAAAAAGTAGCTAAAAAAGTAAATAATATACTATGCTATTAAAATAGCTATAGCTAAAAATAAGCAGCGCAGTTTAGTAAGAATTATAAATAAAGCTAGTAATAGTAATAAAAACTATATTATAAATAAAAAGCTTTTAATAAGCTTTACTAATACTAAAAAATGTTTTAATGCTTTTTTTTTTATATAATTTCTTATAGTTTAAGTTTTTATTAGCAGCTTTTAAAATAAGCATATATAATTAGTATAAGCAAGTATTTAAATTATTTAAAAGGCTATTTTAGTACTTTAAAAAAACTAAGCTTTATATAAAATATTATTAAAATTGTTAGGTTAAAGCTTTTTTTTACTAATATAAAACTGCTACGCATTAGCTATAATACTAGTAAATAAGTAATAAAAAGTATAAACTATAAAAAAAGCAATAGTAATAGTTAATAAATAATAAATATAAACTAATGTTTAGTAAATAGCAATATAGCATTTTTTTTACTAGTATAACTAGCTTTTCTTTTAAAGTAATTATATGCTAAAAAGCTAAGCTTATTTAAAATAAGCAAAATATATGCTAACTTATAGCTATAAAAGTATTTTTTTAATAAAGTAGCGTTTTTATTTTTATTTTTATTGTTTTTGTTTTTAGGCTTAGTAATAGTAGCTTAATAAGTTTACTAAACTATAAAGGTTTTAATATAAAGGTAAAAAGCATACTATATAATATTTTAAGCTATACTAAGTAAAATAAAAGGTATTTTAAAAAGATATTTAATAAAACTAATAAATAAAAAAATAGCAAATATATAATATAATAGTTATAATAATTGTTTTTATAAAAAAACATAGTTAATATTGCCAATATAGTAAAAATAGTAAATATAAAGATTTAAATATATACTTAAAATATAATACTAGTAAGGCTTTTTATTAAGCATTATTATAATTTTTAACTTATTATTATTAAGCTAGTAAAGATTATAGTTAAAATTAAAAAATTTATAGTTTAAAAATAACTAGCTTATTTTAGCATTAAAAATATGCTAATATAGAAACTTAAAATAAAAAAGCTTTAAAGGCAGCATAGTAGCAGTTATTTAGCAAAAGGTTTAATAAAGTAATAATGCTAAAAAAGGTAAATTTTAAAAATAAGGTTATAAAATTTAAAAAATGCGTAAAACTAGGTATAGCTAATAAGTTAACAAAACAACAGCTTTTAAAGTATAATAAAGCAATTTAATTAAAAGAATTAAAAGCAGGCCTAATAAGCAAATATACTTATAAATGCTAAAATTGCTAAAAACTAGCAATACCTAAGTTTATAAGGGATAATTGTTCTTGTTTTTAATTGCTATCCCGTTTTTATAGGAGAAATCTGTTTAAAAGAGGCTAGCCGATTCCCTCTTTTAGACAAAAATCTGCCATTGCCAAGACATTCTGTATTCTATAGAGAGGTTTTCTTGGCATTGGGCACTGGCGAGGACTACCTAGCCACACCACTTGGAATTAGCCACAACATAGCCACAAGGTCAGGTCAGCTAAGGTAAGGTCCATGACCTTTGGAATTGACCTGGCAGAGCCATAGCCCTTCGAATGACCTGAATTAGCCATGACCATTACCTTTCGAATTCACCTGGCAGAGCCATAGCCTTTCGAATGACCTGAATTAGCCATGACCATTACCTTTCGAAATGACCTGGCAGAGCCATAGCCTTTGGAAATGACCTACCAGGGCCATGACCTTTTGAATTGACCTGCCATGGCCATGACCTTTGGAATTCACCTGGCAGAGCCATAGCCCTTCGAATGACCTGAATTAGCCATGACCATTACCTTTCAAATTAACCTACATTAGCCATGACCGTTACCTTTCGAAATGACCTGCCATGGCCATGACTTTTGGAATTCACCTGGCAGAGCCATGGCCCTTTAAATGACCTGAATTAGCTATAACTATAACCTTTAAAAATAGCCTGCTATAGCTATAACCTTTTAAATAACTTATATTACTTATAGCTATATAAAGTAACTATAATAGCTATAACTATAAAAGGTTATTTTAAAAGTTATAATTAAAAAAAGTAAATAAAAAGCTTAGCTTAAGTAATTTTTAAAGCTAAGATTTTAAAAAAGTAATTAAAAGGTTATACTTATAAAAAGTAACTAAAAAAGTTATAGCTAAAAGCTAAAAGTATTAAATTAAGTTAGTTTTAAAAGTAAAAGCTAAAAAAAAATAGCTAAAAAGGTTATAGCTAAAAAAAGTAAATAAAAAGGCTAGGTTAAATAATTTTTAAAGTTAAAAGTTAAAAAGTTTAAACTTAAAGCTATAGCTATAAGCTAAAAAAAATAAAATTTAAAGTTATAATTAAAAGTATTAAAATTTAAGGCTAAAAACTAAAAGGCCTAGGTTAAGTTATTTTTAAAGCTAAAAGTTAAAAAAGTAACTAAAAAGGTTATAGCTAAAAAAAGTAAAACGTTATAGCTAAAAAGTTAAAATTTAAGGCTATAGCTATAAAAGGTTATTTTTAAAGCTATATAAAGTTAAGTTAAGTAATTTTTAAAGCTAAAGGCTAAAAAGGTAACTATAAATATTATAGCTAAAAAAGGTTAAATTAAATAGTTTTTAAAGTTATAACTAAAAAAGGTAGTTAAAAACGTTATAATTAAAAGTATTAAAATTAAAAGCTATAGCTATAAAAGGTAACTAAAAAGGTTATACTTAAAAAAAGTTAAGTTAAATAATTTTAAAAGCTATAATTAAAAAGGTTTTAAGTTTAAAGCTATAGTTAAACAAAGTAATTAAAAAGATTATAGCTATAAAAAGTAAAATTTAAAGCGATAATTAAAAAGAGTAAATAAAAAAGCTAAGTTAAATAATTTTTAAAAATAAAAGCAAAAAAGTTATATTTAAAGCTAAAGCTATAAAAAGTAACTAGAAAAATTATAGCTAAAAAAGGTAAAAGTTAATGCTAAAAGCTAAAAAAGTAACTAAAAAGACTATAGCTAAAAAAGGTAAATTTTAATACTTAAAGCTAAAAAAGTAACTAAAAAGATTATAGCTAAAAAAAGTAGCTAAAAAGGTTATAGCTAAAAAAGTTATTTTTAGAGCTATTACTAAAAAAGTTAAAATTTAAATTTAAAGTAATATAAAGTTAAATTAAGTAATTTTTAAAGCTAAAAGCTAAAAAGATTAAATTTAAAACTGTAGCTAAAAAAATAGTTTAAAGAGTTATTGCTATAGTAAATAAAACTTAAAGCTATAGCTATAATAAGTAAAATTTAAAGCTATAGCTAAAAAAAGTAACTAAAAAGTCTTAGAATTTAAAGCTATAATTAAAGGTACTAAAATTTAAAGCTAAAAGCTAAAAGGTTTAAGTTAAGTTATTTTTAAAAGTATAACAAAAAGTATTAAAATTTAAAGTTATAGCTATATAAAGTTAAATTAAGTAATTTTTAAAGTTAAAAGTTAAAAGGTTTATATTTAAGACTATAGCTATAAGCTAAAAGGGTAAAATTTAAGACTATAGCTAAAAAAAGTAAATAAAAACATTATAGCTATATAAATTAATTTAAAACTATAGCTAAAAGATATTAAAGTTTAAATCTATAAATAAAAAAGGGTAAATTTTAAAGTTAAAGGCTTAAAAAGGTTAAAATTTAAAGCTATAAAAAGTTACATTAAGTAATTTTTAAAGCTATAATTAAAAAGGGTGTTTAAAACGGTTATAGCTATAAAAGGTAACTAAAAAGGTTATAGCTAAAAAGGTTTAAATTTAAAGCTATTACTAAAAAAGTTAAAATTTAAGGCTAAAGGCTATAAAGTCTAAGTTAAGTTATTTTTAAAGCTATAACTAAAAGTATTAAAACTTAAAGCTAGAAAAAATTAAGTTAAGTAATTTTTAAAGCTATAATTAAAAAAAAAGTAGTTAAAAAGGTTATAGCTATAAAAAGTAATTAAAAAGATTATAGCTAGAGAAAATAAAATTTAAAATTATAGCTAAAAAGGTTATATTAAAAGCTATTGCTAAAAAAAGTAAATAAAAAAGTAAAAAAGGGTTATATATAGCTTATATCTTATAAACTTAGGTATAACTATACTTTTAAAGCTTTTACCTTTTTTAAAAAAAAAATGCGTTTAAAAGT
This sequence comes from Poronia punctata, assembly GCA_022579005.1. NCBI lineage: Eukaryota > Fungi > Ascomycota > Sordariomycetes > Xylariales > Xylariaceae > Poronia > Poronia punctata. The sequence continues at coordinate 18,757 of MU401612.1, forward strand.
AGTTAGATTTTTTTTTAAATAGAAAATAGCTATTATTAAAATATTTCTATTTTTATAAAAAGGTTTTTTTAGCATTAAGCACTGCTAATAATAACCTAGCTATACTACTTAAAATTAGCTATAATATAGCTATAAGGTTAAGTTAGCTAAAGTAAGGTTTATAACTTTTAAAATTTACTTATTATAGTTATAATCTTTTAAAATAACTTGCTATAGCTATAACCTTTAAAATTCACTTAGTAAAGCTATAGCCCTTTAAATAACCTAAATTAGCTATAACTATTATCTTTTAAATTTACCTAGCAAAGCTATAGCCTTTAAAAATAATCTACTAAAGCTATAGCCTTTTAAATAACCTAAATTAACTATAACCATTACCTTTTAAATTTACCTAGCAGAGCTATAGCCTTTAAAAATAACCTACTATAACCTTTTAAAATAACTTAAATTAGCTATAACTATTACTTTTAGATTTACTTGCTATAATTATAGCCTTTTAAAATATCCTAAATTAGCTATAACTATTACCTTTAAATTTACTTGCTATAGCTATTACCTTTAAAATTTACTTACTATAGCTATAACCTTTTAAAATAACCTATTATAACTATAACCTTTTAAATTTACTTATTATAACTATTACCTTTTAAAATAACCTACTAAAGCTATAACCTTTTAAATTTACTTGCTATAACTATTACCTTTTAAAACAAGCTACTATAACTATAACCTTTTAAATTTACTTGCTATAGCTATTACCTTTTAATTTACTTACTATAGCTCTTACTTTTAAAATTTACTTATTATAGCTATAACCTCTTAAAATAACCTACTATAACTATTACCTTTAAAGATAACCTACTAAAGCTTTAACCTTTTAAATTTACTTGCTATAACTATTATCTTTTAAAATAACCTATATTATTTATAGCTATAAAAGGTAACTATAACGGTTATAATTATAAGAGGTTATTTTAAATATTATAACTAAAAAAGGTAAATAAAAAGTTTAGCTTATATAATTTTTAAAGCTAAGAGCTAAGAGGTATACTAAGGTAATTAAAAGGGTTATAGCTATAAAAGTAAAGTTTAAAGCTATAACTAAAAAGAATATATAAAAAAGCTAGGTTAGGTAATTTTTAAAGCTAAAGGCTAAAAAGTTAAAATTTAAAGCTATAGCTAAAAAAAGTAATTAAAAAGATTATAGCTATAAAAGGTAACTAAAGGAGTTATAGCTAAAAAAAGTAAATAAAAGTATTATAAGCTAAAGGGTTTATTTTTAAAGCTATAATTAAAAGTGTTAACATTTAAAGCTATAGCTAAAAAAGTAGTTAAAAAGGTTATAGCTATAAAGGTTAAATTTTAAAGCTATAAAAAGTTTATTTATATAATTTATAAAGCTATAAGCTAAAAGGGTTAAAAGTTAAATTTAAAGCTAAAGCTAAAAAAGGTAACTTAAAAGTTATAGCTATAAAAAGTAGTTAAAAAAGTTATACAATTTAAAGTTATAGCTAAAAAAAGTAATTATAAAAGTTATAGCTAACAAAGTTAAAAAGTAAAAAAAAGGGGTAAAATAATTATAGCTATAAAAAGCTAAAGTAGGTAATTTTTAAAGCTAAAAGCTAAAAAGATAACTAAAAAGGTTATAGCTAAAAAGGTAAAGATTTAAAGCTATAGCTAAAAAAAGTAAATAAAAAAGTTAAATTAAATAATTTTTAAGCTAAAAACTAAACAAGTAAAATGTAAAGCTATAGCTAAAAGTAATAATTAAAAAAGTATTAGCTATAAAAGGTAAAATTTAAAGCTATAGCTATAAAAAGTAGTTAAAAAGGTTATAGCTAAAAGCTAAAAAAGCTAGGTTAAATAATTATAATAAATAATAAAGCTACTTTAAAAATAACTAAGTAGTTACTAGTAAAGTGAAAGAGCATTTAGCATATATTAGCAAATTAAGCAATAATTAATTTAATATTAAAAAAATAAGCAAAGCTTATTTTTAAAAATATAATATATATAGCACGTTAATTAAAAAATTAACTACGCGCTTTATTAATTACGTTGCAATTATTTTAAGTTTATTAATAATAAGGTAATATATAATAACTAATAAAAAAAAGAGTGTATACTTAGTATTAAGTATGCGCGCTATATATATTTTATATAGCACTAAGTAAAAACACTTTTAAGTTATTTAATAATTATAACGTTAAAAATAAAGCTAAAATAAAACGTATATAATATTAAAAAAGTAAAAAGCGTAAAGCATATTTTACTTATTACTTAATTAAATAGTAGGCATAATTTACTTTATAGCTTTTATAAATAAAGTGTAAGTTAAACTGCTTAATTAATATATAATTAAAATAAATATAAGTATTGCTTAACTATAAAAGTTAAGCAACGCGCACTTATAAACTAGTTATATATATATATTAATTAATCCTATATATTTAATATATATACTAGCTATGCTAATCTTAGCACCGTTTTTTACCTTTTATTTTATTAAATATAGTTAATATAATTTATTAAAGTAATTTTTAAACCTAAATGCTAAAAAGAAAAACAAAAAAAGTTATAGCTAAAAATAGTTATTTTTAAAGCTAAAGCTAAAAGCTAAAAAAGTTAAATTAAATAATTATTAAAGCTAAAAAGTAAAAGTTTAAAGTTTAAAGTTATAATTAAAAAAAAGTGGTTAAAAAGATAATAGTTATTAAAGGTTAAAATAAGTAATTTTTAAAGCTATAACTAAAAAAAGTAAAGTTAAAAGTTAAAAGCTAAAAAGGTTATTTTTAAAGCTATAATTAAACCTATTAAAATTTAAAGCTATAGCTATAAAAAATAAAACTTAAAGCTAAAGCTAAAAAAGGTAGTTAAAAAAGTTATACTGCAACGTAATTAGCATGCATACTTATTACGCCTTATGTTATAAGGTAGCTGCAAGACTAAAAGGGACTAGCTTGTTTTCTATTTCTATATATATAGCTATCATTTCGCGTCTTTTTCTAGACCTAAATACCTAGCTATTTATTGTACACATAATATACCAAGTCATGCTTTTTAGAATACCTTTATAAAGCTGTAATTAATATAAAGCCCTTAAAACCCAGTTAATGCGTCTACTCTAGCTAAACCTCTTTTAGTGTAAAGTTAAAGTAATTTTTAAAAATCTTTAATTTTATCGCAATAGCTATAAATAATAACTAAAAAGATTATCGCTAAAAAAGTTAAATTTTAAAGCTAAAAGCTAAAAGGTTTAAGTTAAGTTATTTTTAAAGCTATTACTAAAGGTATTAAAGTTTAAAGCTATAGCTAAAAAGAGTAACTAAAAAGGTTATAGCTATAAAACGTTAAGTTAAGTTATTTTTAAAGCTATAACTAAAGCTATTAAAATTTAAAGCTATAGCTATAAAAGGTAATTAAAAAAGTTATAGCTAAGAAAATTAAGATTTAAAGCTATAAAAGGTTTAGTTAAGTTATTTTTAAAGCTATAATTAAGCATATTAAAATTTAAAGCTATAGCTAAAGAAAAAGTAACTAGAAAGGTTATAGCTATAAAAGGTAATTAAAAAGGTTATAGCTATAAGCTAAAAATTTAAGTTAAATAATTTTTAAAGGTAAAGGCTATAGTTAATAACTAAAAAGGTTATAGCTATAAAAAAGAAATATTAAAGCTAAAGGCTAAAAAAAAAAGTAACTAAAAAGGTTTTAAGTATAAAGGGTAAAATTTAAAGCTATAGCTAAAAAAGATAGTTAAAAATATTATAGCTATAAAAAGTAAATAGAAAGGTTATAGCTAAAAAAGTAAATAAAAAAGTTATAAGCTAAAGGGGTTTATTTTTAAAGCTATAACTAAAAGTGTTAACATTTAAAGCTATAGCTAAAAAAGAAATTAAAAAGGTTATAGCTATAAAGGTTAAATTTTAAAGCTATAAAAGGTTTAGTTAAGTAATTTATAAAGCTATAAGCTAAAAAGGTTAAAAGTGAAATTTAAAGCTAAAGCTAAAAAAAGGTAACTTAAAAGTTATAGCTATAAAAAGTAGTTAAAAAAGTTATACTATTTAAAGTTATAGCTAAAAAAAAAATAACTATAAAAGTTATAGCTATAAAAAGTAATTAAAAAGGTTATAGCTATAAGCTAAAAAGTTAGGTTAAATAATTTTTAAAGCTTAAAGGTATAGTTAATAACTAAAAAAGTTATAGCTATAAAAGATAATTTTTAAAGCTAAAGGCTAAAAGTGTTAAGTTAAATAATTTTTAAAGCTAAAAGAAAAAAAAAGAAAAAAAAGTAATTAAAAAGGTTTTAAGTATAAAAAGTAAAATTTAAAGCTATAGCTAAAAAAGGTAGTTAAAAATATTATAGCTATAAAAAGTAAATAAAAAAGTTATAGCTAAAAAAGTAAATAAAAAAGTTATAAGCTAAAGAGGTTTATTTTTAAAGCTATAATTAAAAATGTTAAAATTTAAAGCTATAGCTAAAAGTATTAAAATTTAAAGCTATAGCTAAAAGTATTAAAATTTAAAGCTATAGCTAAAAAGGGGTGACTAAAAGGGTTATAACTAAAAGGGTTAAATTTTAAGGCTAAAGGCTAAAGGGGTTAAGTTAGGTGATTTTTAAAGCTATTAGCCAAAGGCTGGGGGGTCAGGTCAGGTAATTTCTAAAGCTATGGCCAAAGGGATGACTTCTTGTAAACTCGGGTTTAATTGCACCTCCGGGGCTCCCAGTTTAAAAAAGGAGGTAGTATAATAAAGCACCTAGCTAAAAAACTTACTTAATAAGCTATTTATATATAAACTATATATTAGCTAAAGCTATGCTAACTAATAGCTAAATTCTTGCTAGTTATACTTTTTTTAATTCTTTTAGCTAGTTTAGTTATTTACTTAGCTAACTAGATAAAAGTTATTTAATATACCTAGTTTTTAAAATTGCTAGCAACATTACCTTATAACTACCTTATTGCTTTAACCTTTACATTTACTAGCATTTTTAGCTAGTTTATTTATAGCTTAAACAGTAATATAAAAAATATATTATAAACTTAAAAGTAAATTTTAAGTAACTTAATTTAATATAGTTAAGTTTTTATTTTTTTTAAAAACTTTAACTTAAGTATATATAAAAGCTTGCTTTTTTTATACTTAAACTTAAAATATATTATTAATAGCTTTATTATATTATTTTCTTAAAACTTTTTTAATATATAATGTTTATTATAATACTTTTATATTAACTTTATTATTTACTTTTAATGCTTATAAGCTATATAATATATAGCTTTTATATATAATAGCTTTTTTAATCTTTTAAACTTTAAGTTATAGCTACTTTAGTATATATTTAATATTTTTTAAATAATATCTATAAAGTATTTTAAATAGCAAATAGCTTATAATAGTATATTAGCTATTATTATATATAAACTTAGCTTTTATTAGTATTTTAACTTATTTATTTAAATTTTAATAATATAAGCATAAAAATATTTTTTAAAAATTTAGTATACTTATTTTATTTACCTATTAATTTAAAAGTGCTATATAGTAAATAGTTGCTAACATTTTTTTTATACTTAATAAAACCTTTCTTTAAATTTAATTATAAAAAGTTTATTTTAATCACTTATAATATTTTTAAAACTCTTTGCTAGTAATTTACTTTAAAGTATATAATTATTATAAGCTTTATAGCGTTAAGCCTTTTTTATTTTAAAATAAATACCGCTACTTTTATAAAGTAATTTATAATAACTAAAATTATATTATAAAGGTTATTATTAGGTTTTATATATAAAAGTAGTTTTATAATAAAAATTAAGCTAATTCTTTAAAATAGCTATATTAATAAAAGTAATAATTAAAGGTTTTTATAAAGCTTATATTTTAGCTTTTAAGCTTTTTTATATTCTATATAGCTAGCAATATATTTTTAAACGTTTTGCTTTAAGCTTTTTTAATAAAACTTATTTTATAATAGCTTAACTACTTTCTCTTTTTTTTATATGCTTAGCTTTAAAGTTATTATAGTACTAGTATATTAGTTACTTTATTAAACCTTTTTAAGCTAAAGTTATTAGCTGTTTTTTAAAATATAATATATTTTTATTATTAATATAATATTTTTTATATTTTTTAGCTTTATAGTATATAAGTTTTATATAGTTTATAAATGTAAAGTCTTTAGCCTATAATTTATAAACTATTTTAAATAAAAATATTAAAGCTGCTAGCTAAAGAATTGTTTTATTTTAAGCTAAGTATTTAACTTTAGTATATAAAACGTATTAGTTATAAATAATAGCTTTAGCTTTTTTTAAAAAAAAGAAGCTTTTATACTTTTAGCAATAGCTTTTATTAAATAAATTACTATTATTATTTATATAGTATATAATATATAAGTTAAGTATAAATTATTGTACTTTTTGTTTTTTTACTTTTAAAACTTGTTTATAATTATATAATAAAAGTTTAGTAATTTATAAGCTTATAAATTTATAATTTATACCTTTATTATTAAATAAGCTAATAAGTATAAGTTTAATAAAGCTTTTTAAGCTACTTTAGTAGCATAAGCTAATGCTTTACTTTTGTTTTTTAAATAAGATTTCTATTAATAATTACTATATCTTTTATAATAGCTTACTAACTAGTTATACTTTTTTTTAATATTAATATTATATTTTTATACTAAACCTTTTTAGCTATATAATCTAGCCTTTTTAATAGCTTATTTATTAGGTTTAATATATTTAATTAGTATTTTATATTAAAATTAAACTATATTAGTTTATATATTTAGCAAGTAAGTCTTTTTAAAAGCTTTGTGCTAGTAAGTTAACTATATATTTTAAAGCTATATAATTTACTTATATTATAAACTTTTTATTTGTTTTTTTAAATTTATTTTTGCTAATATTTATAGCTTTTTACTATTATTAAAAGCTTTTGCTAGCTTATTACCTACTTAGCTTTTATATTTATAAGCTTTTATAACTAAAAAGTAACTAGTTTATACGTTTTTTTAGATAGCTATAATAATACTTTTAATATTGCTTTTATTAACATATTTACCTTTTTTTTATATTTAAATAGCCTTTTTAGCAATAAAAATAGTTACTAATATAAAACCTTTTTCTATATAGTTAAATATTTAATTTACTTTTAAAGTTTACTTAAAAATATAGCTTAGTAAAGTATAACTTTTTAAAATAGCTATAATTAGCATAGTAACGTTTATATAATTAGCTATAAACGTTTTATAAAAGTTTATAAAGTTTAAAAATACTTATATATTATATATTAAAGTTAGTACTTTTTACTTTTAAATAGTAATAACTTTTTAAAAGTTTATTTTTATTTTTTTAGTTATAAAAATAAACTTTAAAAACTTTATTTTAGTTTTAAAAAACTTATACTTTAATAGCTTTAATAATAGCTAATATTTTACTAACTCTTTATAAGCTAGTTTAAAGTACTTTTTATATATCTTTTTAATTTTGTTTTTTAAAAAACTATAATATAATTTAAATAAACTATATAATTATATTTACTAAACTAATTAAAGCTTTATATATATAGGCTTAAAAAGTTATAAGCATTTTATATATATAGTTAAAAAGTATAACTATATATATAAAATGCTTATATTTTATTTAAAAGGAGTTTTTTATTTCTTGCTATATTTAATTTAAATATAATAGTAAATATTTTAAAGGTTTAGCTTTAAAAAGACTTTTACTAACTTTAGCTTATTTATTGCTTTTAATATAAAAAGCAAAAATACTTATTTTTTATAATTACTTTATTTAAGCTTTTATAATTAATATAAAGCTTTATAGTTTTTTTTAATATAAATAAAATAAAAGCTTTTATATTTTCCTTTTTAAGTGCAATATATAGCTTATTTAAAAGTTTTTTTAAGTACTTTTTAAGTACTTGCTATTAAGCCTTTATAGTAAAATAAATTAAAATAAAAAGTACTTATACTTTTTTTACTAGGCTTATTATATATTATAGTTTTTTTAATATAAGCAACTTTTTAACTAATAGTTTAAAGTATATATAATAAAACGCTTTAGAATATTTATATAAGTTAATTTTATTTTTAGTGCTAAGTTTATTTTTAGTTTTAAAAAATAGTAAATTCTTTTTTAAATTAACTTTACTACTTAGTAAGTTAGCTATATATATTGCTTAACTACTAACTATACTTTTAGCAAACCTTTTAAAGTTTATCTTTTAGTATTTGCTATAAAACTATTAAATAAACTCTATATTTAGCAAAATACTTAACTAACTTATTTTTAGTTATAATAATAAAAGCTTTAGTGCTTTTTGCTTTTTATATATTATATAAAATATTTGCTTAAAGCTTGTTTAATTTTTTATATATTAACTATTTAAAAACTAGCTATATAAGCTGCTTAATACCTCATTAGCTTTTTATTTAGTTTTATTAAAAAAAGTAATAAAATATATATTTTTTATAAATGCTTTTGTTTAAAGTTTTTATATATAATATTAACTTAAGCTTTTACATTTATATTTATTATAACGTTTTTTTAGCTTTTGCTTGCTGCTTAATAAGATTATAGCTTTTGTTTTAAATAGTTTTATAATATTAAACGCTTTATAAAACTTTGTTAAAATAAATTTAATCTATTTTTTTACTTTAGCTTAGCTTTTAACTTTTTATTTTTAAGGTTTAATTAAAGTATTTAAATATTGTATACTTTACTTTTAAGCTATTTAAGTAGTTTTTGCTTAATTTTGCTTAATTAGCAATTTAATACTAACTGCTTATTTTTTTAAGCAATATTTAGCAATATTGCTTTGTTTACTTTAATAATAGTATTTTATAAAGCTATTGCTAGTATATGCTAGTTTATGTTAGTTTTAATTTATTTATTATTTAAATAAATTATTAGTTTTTTTGTAAAACTATTTAAGCACTTTTAAGTTATTTATTAACTTTTTTTATTTTAGCAAACATTTAGTCTATTTTTGCTTTTATAGCAATTTATACTTTAGCTAATATAGTATAAAGTGCTTTTTAGCTTTATAATATATTATTATTTAATTATTAAATAATATATACTACTTTATTAAAACTTTTTTTAGTTTTTTTTAACGTTTATATTAATCGTTAAAAGCTAGTTAGCTATTATTTTTTAACTATATAGCGGTTTAAAACTTTTATATTAATACTTATTAAAAAAATTTAACATTAAGGTTTTACCTTTATTATTATTATAGCCTTTATAATTGCCTTTAAAAAGTTTGCTTAAATAGCTTTAAGTTAACGTTTTTTACTAAATAAACTTTTAAAATTTTTAAAGGTAGCTTTTTTTAATTTTATTATAATTTAGTATATTTTAATAAATATACTAATTTATTTAAATTTTAAACTTAGCTTATACTAAAGCTTATATAATTTATATTAAACGTTTATAGCTAAGGTTTTATTAAATAATCTTTTATAGCTATAATTTAGTTGTAATTTTTATAGTAGTAATATTTTGTTTTAGCTGCTTATAATTATATATAAAAGCTTTAAGATTATTTTTATATTATAGCTTCTTTTACTTAGTAAGTAGCTAAAGCAACTATATATTTTAGTTTATTATATTAATAATTTAATTTTAAAAATCATTATTTTAGCTTTTTAAACTTACTTTAAAGCGTTTATAATAAACTTTTATTAAAGAAGCTTTTATATAATAGTAGTTTAAAGCAAAAAAATACTTTTTAATTTTTTAACTTTTTTATAAGTTATTAATTAGTAGCTAATTAACTACTTTAATAAGTAGCCCTTTTTACTTTAAGTTTTTTTAGTTTATTATTAAGTTTTTTACGTTTTTCATTACGTTTATTATAGTTTTTTTATTTTTAGCTATTTATAAATTTAGCTTAACTATTAGTTACTTTTTTAAGTTTTTATTGCTTATTTTTAATATTAAGTTTATTAAGCTTGTTTATATTATTGCTTATTATTTACTTAGTAGTTATAAACTATACTTAGTTTTTAGTTTAAATATTTTACTAAATATTGCATTTTAACTTAACAATATAAAAATAAAAATATATTAAAGTTAAAGTATTAAGTTAGTTATAAAGTAATGTTATTAGCAATTTTAAAAACTAAGTATATTAAATAACTTTTATTTAGTTAACTAAGTAAATAACTAAGCTAGCTAAACTATAGCTAATAATTAGTGTAAGTTTAGCCTAGGTGTAGTTTATGTGCAGGTAGCTTAGTAAATAGGTCTTATAAGTAAGTACCTTATTATACTAAGCTTTAAAACCTGCTTTTAAAAATAAAAAGATTTAACTTATTAAATAAAGATAAAATAATGTTAAGCTTAAAACGTATAAAAGTAATAATATATTAAAATTAAAGCATTTATATAGTAAAGTTAAACGTGCTTTTAAAGCTCTTTATATTTTATAAGCTATATAATATATAATAGCTATTAATACTATAAAGTAACTTTATATATTATATATAAGCTTTTATAATTAAAGTTATTATAATAGTATTAATAGCTAGTATATATTAAAGTAAATATTGCTTTTAAATTAAAGTAGTACTATATATAAAAGTAGTAAAGAAATAAGTATTTATTTAGTTATAATAATGTTATATAAGTTTATTTATATATAGTGGTTTATTTATAAACCTTTAAAATTAGGTAATAATATTTTAAATACTTTATTATATTATAATAACTATAAAAACAACTTTACTTTTATTATTTAACTTATAATTAAAATTTATTAAACTGTTTAATTTATTTTATAACTTATATAATTTAATACCTTTATTATATAGTAATATAAGTATTAAAAAAATTCATTATAATTAATATATTTTATAAGTTTAAAACCTTTTAATATTAGTATATTTAATATAATATACTATTATTATAATTAAATAAATAAAGTAAAGTTATAATTTTCTTTAACTTTTAAGTAATAATAAAGTTAACTTAATAACTATAGCTATAAAAAGCCTAGCTATATAATAATATTATTATTTATTTAAGTATAGCAAATAAAAGCTTATACTCTAAATAAATATATATTATTAGTTAAATTTCATATAAAAGTATTTATAACCTTAAGTTTTTTTAAATAACAGCTATTAATATCATAATAGTTATTGCTATTATATGATGCTAACAACTGTTATAGGTTCCTTTAATCTCTTGATACAGGAGACACACCTTTATCCCCACCTGGCAGCTTAGAGGCTCTTACGTCTACAATGCGATGATCTAAGCACCCAAGAAAACAGACAGCTTTTCAGCCCTGTCTCTATCAAACCCCTAGTGATTTTGGGGTATCTACACGTAAAGCATTAGAAAGTGTGCTTTTATTGTCTTGCCGCAGTTCCCGCTGGGGGTCGAGCGCATACTCTAAAAGTCGAGGCCATGGTTACCGAAGTCGTCCGCCCGTAACTTTTGGTACAACGGACACCAACAAGAGCTCTATCGCTCGACAATTGTTCCAATTGACTCGTTTCAATGTATCATTCAGTCAGTGGCGCAACTAGCAGCCTCTTTTGTGCCGCGTTGTAGAGAAATGGAGCCCACTCCCACAGGATTACACCCGCCTCTGCCCATCCGATCGAATTTGAGCCTCCGGGAGATCTCCAATAGACACGTTTCGGCGATAGACCCGAGATTGCAGAGACATCCAAGCCAGGATAGGAGACGGCCTCCCATAAATACTAGAACTCCAGATAGGATCCGCCATGGCGGACGTGCATCGCCCACTGCTGGCGTCAAACCGCTTCTCCCAGCAAGTGCACGCAAATTAGAGCAACCAGCTAGTAACAAGTCTAATAAGGCCTTAAGCACCGATCAAGAGAAAGGGAGTCCTATCGAAGGTGTGACGGTTGGAAGAGAGGGAAGGCATTTCACTGTTGCCAACGTGGGTCAAAATGGCCAGATTTATCTGAGGTATGCCTGCTTCGAAACGGGCTTTGGCCTCCATTTCCCGTTCAATTAAATCACAAGAGGTGCTGATCAGAATTTTTCTTTCCCTGCCAGGCCTACTATTCGACCCAATAACCAGAGATATCCCCAAACGCCGGTCATATTTCCAGCCACGCCCCCCAGTACGGCAGGATTGGATCCGCTCACCTCCAAGGATATACAGGAGGCGGAAATTGGCGGGTTGAACAACAGCATATGGTCCCAAACGCCGATGACGGAGTCCCCCTCACCGAATAGATTGCCGAAGAGCGCATATTTCGATTTCAAGTCTCATCCGAACCACCGTCGTGCTGTGTCCGATTCCACTGCACATGACATAACTACTGGGCTAGAAGGAAACGACACGGGCGTTTTCAGAGTTGTGATATCAAAGCCACAAAACGGGGAAGACTCACGGACCGCTGAAGATGTACATCCTGAGCCTGTACGGCTTCTGCAGGTCGCAATCCCTTCGTACAAGCTTGGTACTCCGAGATTCACGTTAAGAGGGACACCACTTATACGTGGGTCCTCGTACGCGCCTACGGAAGACCTAGGGTCGGGTCATGCTTCATTTATCAGATCTTCGCCCGAGAACCTGGCCTTGCACCAACAACTAGAGACGCATGGCCGGCATATTACCAGCCTGCGTCCGTCGCGTTCTGGGCGCGCCTCACCCACCCTGTCCTTTTCGGTCCAGAGCGGGCCGTCTTCTCCTATCGCGGAATCGGGTCATTCAGTATTCATGCCGTCAGGCTTGAATTTTGAGCCTGCAATGTTTGACGCTCTCACATTCGAGCCGGCTTGTCACGATCGCACAATCGTCCGGTACGCGGCGAAAAACAAAACCGTCATAGCTGCTACTCCGCCACGCCTTGTAGCCGAGATCACATCACCCAACTTCCTTGACTATGATCTTATCTCTGACTTCTTCCTTACTTTTCGGACGTTTCTTGAAACCCCAGACCTACTACGGTTGCTCATTTCTCGGCTGCGGTGGACGCTATCGCAAGATGACCAGTCGGGGATGATTGTGAAAGTCAGGACGTTTGTCGCTCTACGGCACTGGATACTGAACTACTTCGCTGATGATTTTGTTGTCGACCACCATTTACGTACTACGTTCTGCGACCTTTTGAACGCCTTCACCGACGAGCTGCGCGCTGCTCAACCCGAGCAGAAAGTACCACTGAAAATCATTGGTGAGTTGAAGAAGTGCTGGAGGCGAGTCTGTTCACAATACTGGGACGGGCCGCAGTTCAGCGTGGAAGTAGAACATGACGTCCCTATCACGCCAGGTGGTATCGCTGGTCACCGCGACCCGACCCTCACGCCTAATTTTTGGGAGACAACATATGGCAGTGAAGTAGCACAGGCCAATCAGGAACCGGTGCAAGGAGTGGATCAGCTTCGAAGCCCCAGTTGCTCTTCGGATATACCAAGAGTTGGCCATTTTGTTCCCTTGTTGCGAAACGGGGTGCGGCCATCTACACCTACGGAGGGTGTCGTCCGGGTGAACCAACAGTCGACGTCACCGACTAGCATAGCCAGTTTCGATGTCATATCCTGCTCTTTTCCTACTAAGGCGTTACGTCCTAGTGACGCCAACGGAAATTTAGCCCTTTGGGCACATCCTGCAGACCCGAGCTCTATCTACACCAGCGCAGATCCTGTCGCTTCCACGCCGCGTGCCCTGGCAGGCAAGCGTGCAAGGCCTCAAACCTCTCATCGACGCAACAATAGTCTGAGCGATTCGTTAAGAGAACATGGTAATAATACAGAGCAAGTTGCGTATAAAAATTCGGAATCCTTGTTTAACCTGCCATATGCCGGGAGCCTTGTGCGGGGGGACGTTCTCCCCCCGGGACAGGCCTTTGTTGACTTGGACAGAACCGCTCGCTTTGGCGGTAGTCGGCAAACTACCCTCTTCCAGTCACAGGCGAAAATCGCCGCGGTAAAGGGGAAGGCATCGCCGTCGGCAATGTCCAGCCAGGGAATGCGCAGGCTGCTTGGGGGCGTGCGGCGAGCACTGAGCACCAGAAGCCCCGGTACTTCCCATGACCAAGAGGGTTTAATAGCCATGCCGCCTATTGATCCTCGCGGGGCGACGACGAACAGGCTGCCGGGGACTGCACTTGTTCCTCAGATACAACACACTTCGCCGATTTGCAGACAACGACCACTTCGAATCGACACGTTGGGGGCTCAGGCTGCTGAAGACTTTAAGAAGGCTGTACGTGAGGATACGGCAGACATGAACTCTCCTGCGGCCTCGGGCACCATAAGCCCTGTTCAAGATTTCGGCGAGAAGATCGAATACAGTGCTGCTCACCTAGATTCTTTTGATCTTCAGTCCTTGAGCGACGCCGCCATCACCACAGGGAGTAAATCTATCGTAATCGTCGATGGAACTGCGCCTCCAGAACGCCTCGCTATGACAGGAGCTCTTCCGTTCAGAGATATAAATATATCAAGTGTAAATGTTACCGAGGGCGAGGGCCAGTTCCCCGGCAGGGATCCGACGCCGCCCACGACTCCTCCCAGCGGAATATGGTGTAGTAAAATGCCTAGGTGGTCATCTCAAATTTTTGGCCCGCCCGTATATGGAAACTGCCGAGCCGAGGAACCTTTGGCTCCGGCTGATATGGCCAAATGGGCCTCTGATGGCCACGCGGCCAGAGCTGCACCTTTCCAAGACACGACTGATGCTCTTAGGTCATCAGTCAGCTTTGTCACCCGGCCGTCTAGGAAACCGCCAGCGGCTTATCATAATCGGCATAGGAGACAACAGCCCAGTCGTAGCTCTCGTTCTAGAGGCCCGGTTGCTCAGAGACGCTGGGCATCATCCCAAAGTCGCCTGACAACACAATCGGCGGTTGAGAGCTTCGATGCCACGACCTGTTCGGTGAGCTCGATCGAACCAGAAGTCATGCCTCCACCGTCGAGGGTGGTGCGAAGAAAGCCGGGAGGAGACCTCAGGGGCGCCGCATATACTACCCAACTGGGTACGCTATCACTACCTAGATCGCGCTCTATTCCCTCGCTTACTGTCTATTCCGACTCGATGCGTGGCTCATACTTCAGTGCTTCTGGGCCAGACTCCAGTGAGTCTGTCGACAATGTCACTAACAACCACTCTCACCCCCAGGGTGGAGTGGTCTCCCTAGGAGCTATGGCCGAGCAGGGCACAAAACGGCCGCGCTCCTTGTTTAGTACCCCTTCATCAGAACCGATTATGCGACCGTCGTTTCAGACAGAAGCACAGAAACTAGCGCAAATACCTGACGATACCGACGACGACGGGGGCGTTGAATCTGCACTTCTCAAATTGGAAGGAAGGTATGAACGAAAGATCGCTAATGTTTCTGTCGGACCGCAGACTAAACCTGACGGATATATTGAAAAACTGAAAACCAAACCTGTTCCGTCCACACTGGACGAGGACAACCACTGTCCAAGTAGAGACAAAACCGTACAGGGAAAGCAAGTGCATTGTCATCTACACATCGAAGAGACTAGGGTACCACACACTGGCGAGGGCTCTTTTGCGAATAAGTGCCGTAGCCTCCGCCGGTCTGAGATCAGCTCATTTCTGTCAGAAGATTCTACGGAGACTTATAATTCCATGCCACTCCTCGATAGAGGACTAACAGACGAGGAGAGGGGCAGGACAAATACCCGCGAATGGACCGACCATTCTATCTTGGAGGGCCCTGACACCCCTATAGAAGAGTGCGAGGATCAAGATGTGAGGTCATCGCTCCACGCCTCCTTCGAATTCATCAACAGGGCAGAGAGTCTCGAGAGAGCCCCGAAATTAGGTGCGGCGGTAAAGTATGGCGAAGGACGTTCTTTCTTGGACGTCGAGAGTGACAATGATTCTGAACTTTCTTCGGAGCTATCTACTGAGCTGGTCGAGGACAGTCGTAACTTGCCGCCACCTCTCCCCTTGAAAAGATGCCAAAATCAACAGACAGCAGCACGTTCAGAGGATCGAACCCAAATAGGTCTCTACGCGGATGATGGCGGGTCGTCGATTAAACTGACGTTTTTGCAAGCCCTCCAGATGCCGTTGAAGGCGGAAGGCAATGACGACGCTTTCAACGAATGTATTTGGGCCCAGAAGCCATTGCCCCCAACACCAGACGCGACGCCAACAGTAGCCATGTATCACCAAGTTCCAGACTCGCCAGTCGAACTTGCGACACCAAGCCAAACTCTAGGTAATGGGACTCAACCATCCGAGGCCTCAACTGAGCAACCCCCCCTCCACCTACCTTTCGTCCTCGCCTTCGACTCGGAGGTTCTTGCTCAACAGTTTAGCTTGATCGAAAAAGATGCCCTGAACGAGGTCGACTGGAGAGAGTTGGTCGAGATGAGGTGGAGACATTCGAATTACGATTGGCGTTCCTGGGTCGACTTCCTCCGTAACACGGACGCTCGTGGAGTTGAGGTTGTCATCGCGCGATTTAACATTATGGTCAAATGGGTTATATCCGAGATCGTGCTGACTCAAGACATGGAGGAGCGGGCCCGGTGCATCATTAAGCTCATCCATGTTGCCGCTCACTGCAGGAGGTACCGCAACTTTGCGACCATGAGCCAGATAACCATCGCCCTGACGTCGAATGAGGTCGGGCGACTGTCGAGAACATGGGCTATGATACCCCCAAAAGATATGAAGACCATAAGTGATCTCGAATCATTGGTTTCGCCGACCAAGAACTTCAACGGGCTTCGCGCAGAGATGGAAGGCGGCGACATTGCAGCTGGTACCGGGTGTATCCCTTTCGTTGGGGTCTACATACACGACCTTATATTCAACTCGCAGAGGCCGTCGGTGGTTGCGAGTTCGCCGACGACCCCGCCGTTGGTCAACTTTGAGCGCTGTCGAATCTCTGCATCTATTGTTAAGACGCTGCTCCGATTACTGGAGGCCAGTACACACTATCGATTCCAGCCTATCGAAGGCATAATCGAGCGCTGTCTGTGGATGAGCGCTTTAAACGACGATGAGATTCGAAAGAGATCCGAGAGCTTGGAGTAGGCTACCGCTGCCTCCTTCAACGTTAACAGTGCCAACTCGACTAGGTATGGAATCACGGTCAAGTTGCTGGTTAGCCTGTCGATCAAAGCGTTAAGTTACATAACCAATAGTAGCCGGCTCCCCCTTCATCTCACATGAGCCAGGGCTTCTCTCTTGCGGCAGCTTCTATGCTCTAAACTGCGATTGCATTATAAGACAAAATGGTAGCCGGCTATTGAGGCGTCTTACCACTTGATAAATGATATCTCATGGTGTCCTAAAAATATGAGGAAGTCTAGGCTTCCTTGCCTTTGCCCCTATTGCCTAGGGTTTTGATATTCTCAAGGACGTCATTTCCTTGCCATATTCTCTCTTTTGTACCCACTTACATACATGCTATCTATTCCCCAGGGGTGTCTGGCTGCTTCCTTAGAGTGGTTAGCAGCTATAGCTCGAAATTTAGGGCGAGCGTGATGTGTTTTTTAGTCCTTGCAACAGGTGCGGACTAAACGAATTAAGGAATTATTAGAGGCATTGCAAGGGTGTTAGGAGTAGGAGTATAATGGCCGATATTATAACTTAGATGTTGTTAGATCTAATAGGTTATAAGAAGACCAGAATTAATGTAATGCTTATATAGTAAAAAGGATATAGCTAGAGTAAAAACTATTATAAAAGAAAAGGTCTTTTTATAAAGGGTCTTTTTTTACTTATTTAATATAAAAAAACTTTATAAAAAAAGTAGCTTTTTATATATTATAATAATAAAATTATTTATTTTAGCTATATTGCTAAGTTTTAATAATTAAAAGTTTTAAATGCTTATTATTATTATTAAGATTTAATAAATATAATAATTTAATTATTATAATTATAAAATTAAAAGTTTTTTTTAAGTTTTTTTTAAAAAGATTATATTTAAAATTAAAAGTTTAAAATAAAAGCATATTTTTTAAATTTATAAAAGTATATTAGTTTTATAAACAAGGTTTTTTAGCTAAAAATCAATATATTTTAATATAAGCAAATTTAATAAAAAGCTTAATTAAAAAAAACTTAAAATAGCTTTTATATAGCTAAAAGTATATTAATAATAAATAAAAATAAACTTATTAATATATTAAGCTTTATAACTAAATTTTATAAGTTTATTACTAATATTAAAAGTAATTATAAATTTATAACTAGCTTATATAAAAATAATTGAAAAATTATAATATAGTTATTAATAAAAAATATAAACTAAAAATATAAGTGTAAAATTTAATATTTACTATATACTAATTTTATTACTTTAAACTAAAAAAACTTAAAACTTTAATATAATATATTAAAAGCTACTAATATACTTATAAGCTTTATATTAAATAAAATAGCATGCTTTAATTATATAAATTTTATTAATTAATATTTTAAAAAACTTATTAATAATTTTATAAAGTTTAAAAATATAAAGTTTTTAACTATTTAATAATTATAAAACTATTTATAAAAATTAATAAAGCCTTTAAAAATAAAAATAAATACTAAGCTAATATTATTTATTTAAAGTATAAAGCAGCTTTATTAAATAGTACTTTAAAATATTAAATAATAATTATAAATTTATATACTTAAATAGTTTTTAAAAAGTAATATAAAAAAGTTATTTATAACCTTTAATAAAAAAAGTATAATTAATAAAAAATAAATTTTTTATATTATTTTTAATAAGTAAAAAAAGGTTATAAAGCTTATAAAAGCTTTTTAACTTTTTAACTATAATAAAAGCTTTAATTAATATAATAGCGCTATACTAATAAACAAACTTTATAAAAATACTTTAATATTAAAAAAGTTTATTTTATATATAAAAAGTTTTATAATTTATTAAAATGCTAATATATTGTTTTAAAAAATGCTATTAAAAAGTTTATAATAAATATTTAAATTATAAATTATATTAAAGTAAAAATTAATAATAACTTTAATTTTTTAAAAAAGTTAATATATATAAAGTTATAAAAGCTAGTATAAAAAAGTTAAAATTAATAAAAAGCTTATAAAAAATAAAAAGTAAATAAAATAAAGTTTTTATTTATATAAGCTTTAAAGCTAGCATATTGCTTATAATAAATTAAAAAAAAGAAAAGAAAAAAGCTAAAATATATAGTGCTTTAACCCTTTTTAAAAAATAATAATAAAAATAAAAACGCTACTTAAAAAGCTTTTATTAAAAAAAGAAAAAGTAATAATAATAATAAAAAAAGTAGTGCTTAAAAAAATAAAAATAAAACAATTTTAATAATAAAGGTAAAATAGTTAGCTTATTGTTAATAACTTAAAAACCTTTTAAAGCTATAATAATAAAGCTAGTATAAAGCTAGCTTATAATAAAAAAAAGCTAAAATATTAACTAAAAAATAAAAACACTATATAATAAAAAGGCAACTATAACAAAATATAATAAGTCTAATGCCTAAAAAAAGTAAGCGTAAGCTAGTAGAAATTTATAAGGCTATAGGCCAAATAAAGTTAGCATTGTTCTATTTAGGTTAGCTTATTACGTCTTATGCCCCTTAGGAGGCCGGGATAGCTACTACGCAGCTACCCCCTAGACGTTAAACACCATTAATCAATTAATCAATTAATCTCTGGCCGCTGGCGTATAATACCTTTTTATTATTCACTGACAGCAAGGAGCGTCCCCCCCTCCTCCAAGTCAGAAAAGAAAAGGAAAACTGTCTCACCATGGCCACGAACCTATGGGCAGTCATGCAGCGCCAGGAATGGTCGACAACTGTGTGGGTTCTGCTTCTTACCACCATCGCCACGCTTTCCTACCGCGTTTTTTGGCGGCCCGCCCTTCCAAAGAATGCGCCCGTGTGGTACAGGAAGGGGGACTGGCCCATCATCGGTACACTGGAGTTCTACTACGGCCGTCGTGCCGACTTCTTCAGGGACGCTCTTAAGGAGTCCAAGACTGGGAACTTTAGTTTCTATATTGGAAAAAAGCAAATTATCGGGACATCGGGCTCCCAGGGCAGAAAGCTTTTTTTCGAGAGCAAAGACCTCAATTTCCCCCAGGCGTATGTTGCCCTTGTGCCTTTGTTCAGTTCTTCTTTCTCTCTGCCATGTATTACATGGGGAAGCTCTGTTCGTTCCTTCCCATCGTTTCCGGCTGCCCATTTCTCGTCATCACCGAGTTAGACGGGTAAGAGGTGCGCAATGCCAACTGACAGCTTTTATTCTAGCTTTGCCGAGCTGCTCACAGGCCAACCTCAAGCCCCCAAGTCGAGTGGTGATGACTTCACCCAGACTTTCACCAAGGCTCTCATACCATTGATGAAGAAAGAGAACTTTGTCAAGAACTTAGATCTGTTGACTGGCGACACCAGGGCGGCTTGTGATGCCCTGGCCGCTGCGCCGCCATCGGTGGCCGATCCTAAGTGGCGCGTCACGGATCCTTTCGAAAGCTTCTACGATATAGTGTACCAGCTGACGATGCGGACGGTCGGTGCCAACGACATCGCCGAGGACCCCAAGCTGCTGAGGTACACTCTTGACCTCTTCAACTGGTTCGAGAAGTCTGATTCTTTTGCTAAGGTGCATTTTCCCTGGCTGCCCACCCTCAACCACGCGCTTCGCATGTATTACGGTGCCAAGCTTGCCTTTGTCTTTCGCGACATTATCGAGAGGCGCAAGAAGACTGGCACCAAAGGCAACGACGCGCTACAATTTCTCATTGACAGGGGCCTTGGCTTGCAAGATATCGTGGTGGTATGTGTGTTCCCCCTTCCTCCTGTCCTGCCGCTGCCCCAAATCTCCCTTGCTAGACACCTAGGTCCTGTGTGGGTGCCCATTTGCTGGTGGCCCACGTCGCCCCACCGTAGAACAAACCCCGTCTTCGAATGTATCATACCACCTCGCACTGGGGAACATGAAGCTGATAGGTTGCGCTCTCTACCAAGTTCGAGATTGGCGCATTGTTCGCCGGACAGCTAAACAGCGGCATCAATGCTGCTTACTTGCAGGTCTTTTTGACACAGAGTCCCGAATGGATGGCGCGTCTGCGCGCTGAAGTGGATGCAGTTATTTTGAGACGTCGCACAAGCCTCTCACAATCGCGTGCCGATGTTCTTGGCGCACTAACTATTGAGGAGTGGGAGGGCGAGTTTCCACTCATTGACCTTGCCCTGCGCGAGACGATCCGCTTCTGTCTGCCTGGTGTCACTTTCCGTAAGAACACCTCGGGCCGTGACCTCCCCATCGGTGATTCAGGCGAGGTCTTGCCAAACGGTGCCTTCATAGCGTATCCTGTTGAAGACATCATGTTCGGCGACTGGTACACTGATAAGAACACCTGGAATCCTGGGCGGTACCTCGAGGGAGTTGAAGAGGACAGAAAGGTGCCCCATGGGTATATGGGTTGGGGCAGTGGACGTCATCCTTGTTGTAAGTGCAGGCCTCCCCCCCCCCCCCCCGGGTCTATCTATCTCTTTGTAACGTCGCACTCAATCTACACTCGCCAACTTAGTAATTCCCTCTTAACCTGCCGAGCGAATAAGCTTACTTTCTCCTTCTTTCTTGATTCGCCGTCTCTTATCGAGGGGCAATTTTGGCTTGCCCAAAGAGCACTACTTAAGTTAAATAAATACTGACGAAAACCAAACCCGCAGTGGGTATGAGATTTGCCAAGCTGGAGATGGCACTAATAACAGCCTACTTCGTTGGACTATTCGACTTTGAACTCTCGGACATGGACGGTAATAGCGTGGTGCCTGACAAACCGATCCTCAT
This sequence comes from Poronia punctata, assembly GCA_022579005.1. Taxonomy (NCBI): domain Eukaryota; kingdom Fungi; phylum Ascomycota; class Sordariomycetes; order Xylariales; family Xylariaceae; genus Poronia; species Poronia punctata. Next base: position 40,540 of record MU401612.1, read on the forward strand.
GGACCGTAACCTGCACTCAGCCAGGAAACCAGCGAAGAACGTTTACCTACGTTATAAGCCGAGGTCTGACTGAGCCCGCTACATTAGAAACGCCGGACGATTACAAGCGGAGGAAGTGGGATTCAAATGGGGAGGGAACATTGACGAAGGGAGCGACATATCTAGACATAGGATATGATGGTGGTGGAATAGAGTTTTGCGGCTGACAACCAAAGACGACGGAGGAGAAACCGGCGAGTCTCGAAGGAAGAGCTTTCGAGCTAAACTGGGTGTGGGTTGACGTGTACGGCACTGTTGGAGGGTGACACATCTACTGGATTCGGAAGAAGCGTGCATCCGCTCATAAACATGTATATAATACGTAAGCGACCTACATTGCCTACCGTGAAGTCCATATCTTGTAGTTAGGTCAGACCAAGGACGGGAATTTGACATTCATCGCCGACGAAAAAATCCATGCACGGGAATACTCTTGAAAAGCATCGTATTGCGCCACATTCCAAGTCACTTCCTCGAAACCAAAGGGATAACGGTTCAGTTTTTCTGCTACCTAGGAGCAATGGGCGGGATCACGATCAAGTCCACCCCTCTTGGGACGCACAGGGCATTCCCCGTCCTCAGCTGAAAAGAAGCCAATAAGAGTCACTTACGAAGAGCAACAAATCCGATCAGCTCATCAACTAATTTTGGTATCTTTCCCTCATTAGCACGTCCAAGTTGACCCGTGCCCCAAGGCTATACAGTATCGAGTCCCCGAGCCGGTGGTGGTAATTACCACTGCGCACCCGACATTGTCGTTGCACCGTCCCGGCTTTGAGGCGAGAGATCCCATCCCCTCCTAGCCGCATCACTTATTGAGACCCTACCGTAGTGTGGTCCCGCTATTCTTCCGTCGGCTTCTGCCCTTCTGAGTCAATAAGATTCTCACCAGATCGATGGGACCTTCCAGATGTATCGTCTCGGTTGGACATTTTACCACTGATCCTTGGCCTCGGTCGCACCCCACTCACCAGTGGGGGCGGCGGCAGGTGCGCCGGAGACAGCGCCGGCCCACTCGTCAGTGCCGTCCCAGCCAGCTCCCGTAGCACCGGCGAAGCCAGCAGGAGCAGCTTCCCAGTCACCGGCTCCAGCGAAAGTGCCAGCCTCGATGGCGGCAGCGCCAACCTCCTCAGCACCGGGGAGCTTCTCCTCTTCGACCTTCTCCTCAGCCTCAGCCTCGGGGTCGCGGTCTGTAGGATTGTTAGTGGCTTGGTATTCATCATGAGGATAGCACATCATAACGTACAGAAGTAAAGATCGACCATAACGTCCCAGGGAATGTCGCGGCTGCCAATGGTGCCTCGGATACGGAGGACCTCACGAGCAAGCATCCACCAGACGCAGCCGATGGCATGGCGACCCTTGTTATTGGTGGGGATGGCCACATCGACATACTCGGTGGGCGAGTCAGTGTCGCAGAGAGCAATAACTGGGATGTTGACGTAGGAAGCCTCCTTGATGGCCTGAGCGTCGGTGCGGGGATCGGTGACGATGATGAGACGAGGCTCCTTAAAGGAACGGGTGATGTAATTGGTAAAAGAACCGGGCGTGAATCGACCGGCGATGGCGACGGCACCGGTGTGAGAGGCGAACTTCAGCACTGCACGCTGACCATAAGGCCGGGCGGAGATGACACAGATATCGGCGGGGTTATCGACAGCAGCAATGATTCGAGCAGCGAGAACGATCTTCTCCCTACATAAGCAAAACTGTTTAGAGAGCGGCATATAATCAATTAATTGGGGCTCGAGTGATAAATACCAGGTCTTCCCGATGTTGAGAACGTTGACACCGTCAGCACGTGTCTTCCACAGGTAAGGCTCCATGTGAACCTGCAAGTTCTTGGAACCGAGATGGCTCTGGGCGGCCAAGAGCATTTCAATGTCCTGGGAAGTAGCCGCCATACAGGCGGGAAGGTTCGCGGGCGCCATCTTGTCTAATTTGAGTAATTATTCGCGTGAAGCGGAAAGGAAGGGGGAGAGGCGGGCTGTTTAGCGGTTGAGCGCGAACTTCGTGATGTGCAAGGAAGAGAAGAAAAGTTCGCGATGCCTCTCAGAAAGCATGGGAATTTTGGGGCTCGCAATCTGGTGGGCTATCCAACCTATCGGGCTTAGGGCAAGCGAGGCTTGCACAACCCCGAAGCGCAGTGGGGTGCTTACCTCAGCTAGGACTCAGAAACTATGGGGGTCGACTGATAAGTGGTGATAAGAAGGACCACCTGTACCTATCGGTATCTGGCATATCCATCATACCTAAGATGGTAAGGTGCCAAATCCCAGGCTGGACGGAGCTTTTGTTCACCCGATTTGAGTCTATCGCTATGCCTAACAACGCCGCCAAGAGTGTTGTGGATCACTACACGTATGTAAGTACCTAATTACAAGATCCTCATGGACATATAAGTTGGATTGGATAAGTAATTATGGTATGTAGAAGTGTTAGAGGGATACAGTGCCCTGACTGTAAAGGACCCTTTAATATAGCCTAATCCGTACCTTCCCCTATACACGGCCAAACCTTCCTTGCAACGAGCACCGCTGAGAGCGAAAACTACACACAAACACAAACTGCTAGAATACCTTTAGATTTACTATAATTAACCTTGTTTTTAAAAATCTATTTTAAATACTTTTAAATGTAATTACTTTATAAAGTCTTTGTTTTTTACCTAGGTTTCTTTTTACTTTTAGAAATATGTTAAATAGTAAAGGTTAAAGTAGAGTTTTATACTAGAATTTTTTAGATTAAATTAAAATAAACTCGTTTTTAATATTAATTATAATAAATTTAAAAAATAAAAGGGTAGTGTATATATATAGGTATTTTTTTTCTTCTCTTTACTTAAGCCTGCAAGCAAGAAGGTATAGTTAGTATATAAGTATAGGTTAAAATAGTAGCATTGCTTATACTTTTTTTAATTTTGTAAATATATATATTATAGCGTAGCTAAAAAAAACGCTAAAATAAAGAGCAAAAGCGATAATAGCAGCAAGGTATATACGCTAGTATAACCGTTAAAATTATATATTAAATATATATAATTAACCTTAATATTTTAATGTATATAATATACTATAATAAAAAACTGCGTAGGTTTAAATCTTGCAGCTTTTATTATAAGTTAAATTAAATAAGTAATTATAGTATATAAAAGTGTTAAAGAAATATAGTGCTTTAACTATAAAAAACCCTTTAATATAGCCTAATCTATATTTAAGTTAAATTAAATAAGTAATTATAGTATATAAAAAGTGTTAAAGGAATATAGTGCCTTAACTATAAAAGACCTTTTAATATAGCTTAATTTATACTTTTCCTTATATATAGCTAAACTTTTTTTATAATAAGTACTGCTAAAGGCAAAAACTATATATAAATATAAACTGCTAAAATACCTTTAAATTTACTATAATTAACTTTGTTTTTAAAAATTTATTTTAAATACTTTTAAATATAATTACTTTATAAAGTCTCCTTTTTTTACTTAGGTTTTTTTTTACTTTTAAAAATACGTTAGATAATAAAGGTTAAAGTAAAGTTTTATACTAGAATTTTTTAAATTAAATTAATATAAACCCGTTTTTAACGTTAATTATAATAAATTTAAAAAATAAAAAAGTAGTATATATATATAAGTATTTCTTTTTTTCTTTTCTTTTTATTTAAGCCTGCAAGCAAGAAGGTATAGTTAGTATATAAGTATAAGTTAAAATAGTAGCATTGCTTATACTTCTTTTAATTTTATAAGTATATATGTTATAGCGTAGCTAAAAGAAACGCTAAAATAAAAAGCAAAAGCAACGGCAGCAGCAAGGTATGCACGCCGGTATAACCGTTAAAATTATATATTAAATATATATAATTAACCTTAATATCTTAATGTATATAATGTACCGCGATAGGAGAACGCAAACAGGATTTAGACGAAGGCGGCAGCTTTTACTAGGGCTGTTAAATTAGTATGTAGTAATTAGTACTACATGTAGTATTACTATATATAGTATAGTATTAGTACAAGATTTTCATTACTACAGTAGTATTAGTATAGGTCATTATTATACTATACTTTTTATAGTAATACTAAATACTATATATAGTATTACTACATTACTATAAAAGTTAATTTGCACTGTATTACACTGTAAGATATACTGTGCTATATAGTGCAAATAACATTTTTATTGTTTTTTATACTGTTTATATTTTTATATAAGTAATTTTTAAAAATTTATTTTTAAAAAAATTATAATATATTATTATAAATAGTGTTATATTAAAAGTAGTTAATTAAATAAAAATATTTACTTAAAAATATTAATAAATTATAACTTATTATATATAATACTTAATATATACTTAAAAATAATAATAAAGTATATATAAAATAAAAAAATTAAATTAAACTATAATAAAAGTTAGCTTTATAAAAATAAAAAGGTATATAATAAACTTACTATATTTGCTTATAATAATATTATAAATATTATATAATAAAGGTATTATATATTGCTATAAAAGAGGTTAGCTTTATAAAAATAAAAAGATATATAAAAAACTTACTATATTTGCTTATAATAATATTATAAATATTATATAATAAAGGTATTATATATTGCTATAAAAGAAGTTAGCTTTATAAAAATAAAAAAGTATATAATAAACTTATTATATTTGCTTATAATAATATTATAAATATTATGTAATAAAGGTATTATATATTGCTATAAAAGAGGTTAGCTTTATAAAAATAAAAAGGTATATAAAAGACTTACTATATTTATTTATAATAATAAAATATAAATATATTTATAATAATTTTATTATTATAATAAAATAAAATGTACTAAAAATAAAGTTAATATAATAAAAAAGTAAATAATAAGATTTATATATACTTTTTATTTATTAAGATATTTTTATTATTATAATATTAACTTTAATTAATATTATAATAATAAAAACCTTTAAATAATATAAGATATTTTTATTATAGTAATAATAACAAAAGTTAATATTATTATAAAAAAAACCTTTAAACTATAAAGTAATGTTAATATAATAATAGTAAAAAGAATAAAAAGCAACTTACTATTAAAGTAAATTAAACATTATGCTAACAAAATAATAATAATAATGTAGTAAAAAATAAATAAAATAATGTAGTAAAAAGGATATTAAAATATATTAAAAGGTATACATTAATGTAGTAAAAAAGTGTTAAAATAATGTAGTAAAAGAGGGTATAATAAAACAATAATAAAAATATTTTAATATAAAATATATTTATTTAAAGAATAGAAAAAGTAAAATAAAATAGTTAAAAATAAAAGCTAAATAATAAAGGGTAAAATAGAAAAAGAAAAAGTAAATAATAATAAAAAAATAATTAAAAAGTAGGTAGGAAAAAAGGTAAGTATATATAAAGAATTATATATATATAAAAACCTATATAAAATAATTGCCGAAAATAACTGCTAAAGAAAAACGGGATTAAAAGCTAGAATTAATAATAAAACCGAAAATAAAACCGAAAAAAACTGCCGAAAAAAACTGCTAAAAAAAAACGGAATTAAAAGCTGGAATTAAGAATAAAGCCGAAAAAAACGGAATTAAAAGCTGGAATTAATAATAAAACCGAAAATAGGACCGAAAATAACTGCCGAAAATAACTGCCGAAAAAAACTGCTGAAAAAAACGGAATTAAAAGCTGGAATTAAGAATAAAGCCGAAAAAAACGGAATTAAAAGCTGGAATTAAGAATAAAGCCGAAAAAAACGGAATTAAAAGCTAGAATTAATAATAAAACCGAAAATAGGACCGAAAATAACTGCCGAAAATAACTACCGAAAATAAATTGCAAAAATAAATTTTAAAAGAACAAATTACGCAATAATAACGTTGTATAACTTATAAATTAACAGATTAAATAATATTAATATAATAGTTTTTTTAAAATATATATAAAAGTTAATTTCCCTTCGTTTTTTAGTTTCCTTTTTATTAGTATTACATTTTACCTTTATCTACTACTATTAACTACCTTTACCTTTATTTTATATTTTACCCTTTACCTTTTATTTTATTTTTTATTTTTTTTATTTTAAAAAAATAAAAATAGCTTCTTTTTACAGCGATTCAACTTATCCTAATTTGAAAGTACCTCACAAGGTAAATACCAAATTAGGTAGTAAATTATTTACTAATACTGGTAATAATTTAGAAAATTCGGTTAATTTAACTAATTCTAATTAAAAATCCTTTAAATTAAATGATAATAATTCTTCTATTTATATTTTAAAAGAAAAGCTTTTTATAAAAGCCTTATTACCTTTTAAAGATAATAAACCTTAAGAAATGCTAATACAGTGTACTATGTAAGTTATATTCCTTTTTCCTTTTTTCTTTTTTTATTTTCTTTTTGTTTTCTTTTTTTTCTTTTTTTTCTTTTTTTTTTGCTAATATTATAAATAGTTGTACCTATAAAAAAAAGGTTCTAGCAAAACAATTTTAATCTTCGAATTTTGTTAAGCATTATTAACATAAACATCTAAATATTGCTTATAATAAAGCAAGTTAAAAAAAAAAAAAAAAGTAGGTTTTTTTCCTTTTCCTTTTTTTTTATTTTTTTTGCTAATATATTATAAAATCAGATCAACTAAGTAAAGAATATTTCTTTACTTTAAATTATCAAAAACGCCCTCAAAATAATACTATTATTAATAATAATGTTAAAAATATTTTAAATAATAAAAATTTAAATTTTATTATTAAAAATAACTTAGCATTTAATATTATTAATTTTAATACATTTTAAAAATTAATTACCTTTTTTAAACTGCAAGTCTTCTTTTTCTTTTTTTAACTTTTTAAAATAAAAAAAGAAAAAATACTAATTATTTAATAAGAAAATTACTATAAACCGGCATATTATTAAATTATTACTTAATTTAAATTTTAAATCAAGCTTAATAGCTTTTAATAATAAATTAAAAGTTATTATTAAAAATAATAGAAAATTTTCTATTATTTTTAATATTTAAACTTTAAATTTGCAAACAGCCTTTATAGGTATTATTATTTCTTTTATAAATTCTAATTTTAACTTAATTTATAAGTTAATCGGTTTTAAAAAAATAACAAACCAGCATACTAGTTTAAATATATTTAAAACTTTTTAAAATATATTAAAACTATATACTTGTATTACGTTTAATATAATATTAAAGTATATTTTTTTTTTTCCTTTTTGCTAATTGTTTAATAGTATTATACAAGATAATGCAGCAAATAACAATACGTTTTTAAATTTATTTAAAAGGGATTTTTTTAATACCTTTTAAATAGATTTTTAAAATGATATTTAATGTATTGTATATATTATTAATTTAATAGTGCAAGAAATCTTAAAACAATATATATTAACTTTTAAAGAAACTAAAGAGTTAATTATATATATTACAAACGGTCAAAATAATTAAGGTTATAATAATTAACTAAGTAAGTACTTTTTCTTTATTTATTTTATTTTTATTTTATTTTTATTATTTTACTAATATTTTTTTAAATTTAATAACAAAAATTTGACAAATTGTTGTTTTAACTAAATATACCGCCAAAATTAAGGAATTATTGCTTAAAGGAATCGAAAAAGCAAAGAAAAACAAAATTTTACCTAAAACATATAATGTTAAAAAAATTCCTTTAGGTATTTTTTCTCTTTTCCCCTTTTCCTTTCTTTTTTTTCTTTTTTCTTTTTCTTTTTTTATTTTAATTAAAAGCTAATATTAATATAGATAATTTAACCCAGTAGAATTTAAAGTTTAAAATGCTTAGCGTTTTACTTAAATTAAAAGATCCTTTTAAACATGTTTTTCAATTTACTTTAAATTTAAAATTTAAAGGAATTTATTTAAATTCTACTAATTAGTTTATTATTAAACAGTTAAAAAACTTATTTAATATTTTTGTTAAACTATTAGTTAAACTTTAAAGAAAAGTATATACTACTCTTTTTAAATTATTTTTATATATTTATAAAATATATAAAAATTTAGAAGACTTTATATAACAAAGTCGGGCTATTATAAAAAGAGATCCTATAGTTGTAAGTATTTTTTTCCTCTTTTAATTTCTTTTTTTTAGCTAATCTTTTATAAGAACCTATTTTTTCTAATTTTATTACTGCTATTAAAAGTGGTATTCAAAAATTAAAAAAATACTTTTTGCAAGAATTATACCAACAGTCCCTTTTTCAATATAAAGCTTATATTTTAAGCTTAATATTAGACCCTCGGTTTAAAACCTCTCATTTTAAATTTAACAGCTTTTTACACTTTTATTTTAACATTAAAAGTGATATTATTTCTTTATTAAAAAAAAATATAACTAGTAAGCTTTTTTATATGTTTTTTTATTTTTTTTATTTCTTTATTTCTTTTATTTTTTTCTTTATTATTAACATACTTTTTAGGAACGCTATACTTAGTAATAATAATATTACTAGTTAGAATTTTAACCTTATAAATAATTCTAGTTCTAACTTAGAAAAAGAATTTTATATAAAGTTAAATTCTCCTCTTATTAAAAAAGAATTTTCAATTTATTTAAAAAAGCCTTTAAAGCCAAAAAATGTAAGTGTTTTTTTTTTCTTTTATTTCTTTTTTATTTCCTTTATTTTTATTAACCTTTATAATTATAGGTTAATTCTTTATAATATTAGAAAATAAACAGTATTCGTTTTCTAATATTAACAAATATAGCTAAAATATATTTAGCTATACTAGCATCTTTTGCAGCTATTAAAAAGGTTTTTTTATTAGTAGTAATATTATTACTAAAAATAAAAATAGCCTTAGCCTAAAAACAGTAAAGGCAATAATTCTATTAAAAAGTTAGAATATTACGGATTTAAATTCTATTAATTTAAAAAATAAAAGCTAAATATAATTTTCCTTTATTTTCCTTTATTTTCCTTTATTTCTTTTATTTTCCTTTTATTTCCCTTTATTTTCTTTATTTCCCTTTATTTTCTTTATTTTCTTTATTTTCTTTATTTTCTTTATTTTCTTTATTTTCTTTATTTTGTTTATTTTGTTTATTTTCTTTTATTAACTTAGTTACTTTACCTATATATTTACCTTTAAAATTTTTTAAAAATTTAAATTTTTTAAAAAAAACTATAGTAATTTTTGTAGTAATTATAGTATTACTATATACTATAGTAGTAATTATTATATATAGTATTAGTATAAGCTATTACTAAAGCTTATAGTATTAGTATAGGCAATTACTAACTATATATAGTATTAGTATAGGCAATTACTACATTAGTATTACTAATTTACAGCCCTAGCTCTTACTATAAGTTAGATTAAATAAGTAATTATAGTATATAGAAGTATTAGAGGAATATAGTGCCTTAACTATAAAGGACCCTCTAATATAGCCTAATCTATACCTTTTTCTACTTGTGCTAAGTAGTTTAATTAACTTAAATTGTCCTGGAAGACATTTAATCTAGTTAGTAATTCTTATTATATACTTATATACGGCTAAACTCTTACGCTAAAAAACCCTACAAGCGTAACATCTTTTAAGCTTTACTTTTAATTATTAGCAACCTCTTTTAAATATAACTACTTTGCTAAGTTTCCTTTATTTACAGTTTTTTGCTTTTATTATTGCTATATTATATATACTTTAATTTAATACAACCTTAAATTAACTAAATAGTTAAAATAAGGTCTAGCGCTAGAATTTTTTAGGCTATGCTGCTAGCATTAAAATTTTTAACTTTTTAATAATGTAAACAAAGGTAATGTAGCGTAAAGAATGTAGCTTGTATATATATATATATATATATAGAAATTCTCGTTCCTTTTTATTGCTTATCGCCAAATTAAACCTATTGTTTTTTAGCAAAGTAATTTTGTATGCTGCAATAAGAAAGCGCATACAGGTTTTATACAAAGGCAGCAGCTCTTACCATTGTGCTAAGTAGTTTGATTAACTTAGATTGTCCCGGAGAACATTTAATCTAGTTAGTAATTCCTATTATACACCCACACTATGCCTAACAACGCCGCCAAGAGTGTTGTAGATCACTACACGTATATAAGTACCTAATTACAAGATCCTCATGGACACGTTATTGTCCTAGGTTGTCCCTAGTCTAGCTTAAGACGCATATGTTTACTAAATTACTAATTAATAAGTGTGACAAGTCCCCCTGGACGGTGGCTTGATAGGTATTATAGTGGACCCACCTTTATTGGCTTGCAACTGCTGAGAGAAAAGAGAAAAAGCTGAGATATTGCAACAAGACTCTAGGTAGATAGGTTGGCTGCTATCGAGCAAAATATCCACATCATGCCGCCCCGAATATCAGGCGTGTCACGCCTTAATAGCTTCTCATGTAGGCCAAGAAGGAGCCTCGGATTCATCTATATGTGTCCTGCTGACAGAAAATTGTAGTATGCATCCGACCTACAATTCGGCCCAGCGCTCCGGCCTTCCTCCCCAAGATCCAATCCGCGTCATTGTCGCAGAAGGAGAAAAAAAAGCTGGCCAAACAGGACCCGTATCGATGGGCGCAGATGCAGCAGCGGAAGAATGCACACCTACAGCGCCGCGAGGAGATCGACGCTGAGCGACGCGAACAACTCGGCGACCCGATCCGTGGCATACCGACTCCCTTCACGGAATCCTTCGACTCTGCTGGTCAATCACCCCTTTCGAAGCCACGCGTCGATAGCAATGGGAACGAGATAGAGGAACCTCGCCAGCTTCCCATGTCGCCTCACATTCTCAACAACTTAGTACACCAGGCGGAGTTAAAAGCGGCCGTCGAAAATGCGTTCGCTCTGACAAAGCCTATAGAGTCCTACCATACGCAGGCCAACCCTAGCGAAGTTGAGAAGAGGCTTGAAGAGTGCAAGGGCGAGCACGCCAGGACCGTCGAGGCTTTGCAGCGTATATTGGACCTCGATAATGGCTCTGCCAAGGACCGACGTCACGCCAACATTCGGCGATGTATCGAAACTTTCGGCAGGCACAATACCGATCTCACGCTTCCCCCTAAGCCTCTCTCGCGAGACCAGCAGAGAGAGGAGACACCGGTGCGGGGAGGGCCCGATACAGGGAGCAGTGAGGTCCAGATCGCAATTCTAACTGCTAAGATCCGAGCACTAGCCAACGAATTGGAGAAAAACCGAGGGTACCGGGATAAGGTAGGGAAACGAGATTTGAGATTGATGGTTCACAAGCGCCAAAAGCTTTTGACGTACATGGAGCGGAAGGAGAGAGGAAGCGCTCGGTGGCAGTACATGGTTGAAACGCTTGGCTTAACCGCTGCAACATACAAGGGCCAAATCAGCTTTTAGAAATAACAGGAGTCAAGTGTATGATAACTGGTTTCAGAGCACATGTACCTATAAGTCATCTACTGTATAATATACCACAACGTCATGCTTGAAACGAGGGACTGGATAAGCTAGTCTCCTGTGCCCATGCCTGCCTTCTACAAACAGGTATATGTATGCTTCCTAGCAATATAAAGAGGTACCAAGGCGTATACGTCCCTTTCGGACTTTCCATTTATGAGGTGGTATCTTCTCGAATTAGTGCTATATTTTTGAGACAGAAACATCAAAGCCAACAATAGGTAAACGAAAGAGACACGGGCAAATATCATGCATCAAAACACGCTGATGTAGTTTCCGATCCTGTCTTTCTGGTTCTGTGCTATGCACTCGGCAATCCACGTGATGTTACGGATTTCCTGGTTATCAAATATCTAGTAGTTAGTCTCTGGAAAAGGGTATGAGTGAAGTGGAAGGCGACTGCATCACATACCTGCTCTCTCAGCTTCACCCAGGCATAGACAATAGCGTAGGTAAACTGCCTGGTGAAGGCATTCTTGGATATCTCCATCTCTTTCTGATAGAACATGTCTTCGAGGTTCCTTCCGTTGCCACCGGAACCGCCCCCCATGTTCCCAGGCCCCGAGGGACCACCACTCAGTCCCGCAGCATCGAAAAAGCTCTTATAATCGGAAACACCATCCACTGCAAGCCGGACACCCTCGAAATCGTCAGCCCTTGAAAGCATCAATGTGCCTTCTGGGTATAACCGGCCGAAACATGGGTATAGCTTGTTGCGGTCGGCCTTGCTGAGCTCAGTGCCGAACGAGTTAAGGGTAATATTGATAGCGCGCCTGTCTGCCTCAAATTCTAGGATCTCGCTCATCACCTCGGCGGTCGGGGTGCCAGCCATGTCAGGGTGTGTGTTAACAAAATTATAGAAGTCTTCGAGATAGTTTTTATACAGCGTATTCCGTACAATTTCAATGTTCAGCTCGTCGAGGTCTTGGTGGCTCAAACTACCTTTGAAGTAAGGGGCCAATGGGGTCTCTATCAAAACACTATTGTATAGCTCTTCGATGTTTGTGGCGACGCAAAGCACTGGCATGGTTTCAAACCAGCCCAGTGGATGGCACCGCTCTAACAATTCGCGTGTGTCCCTTTCGTGCAGGGTGCCGGTTATAAGCAGAGCAACGTTATCGATCATGTAGCCATATGTCAAGTAGTCCAAGAATTGCGCTAGAGAGCCGACGGCGTTGGCGCGAACGTATCGAAACTCGGAAACAAGCTTGTCGGTCGTTTTGGCAGCCAGGCTCGAGGTAGATGGGTTTGGAGGTAGTGAGGCAAGGAAATCGCCATACGCAGGGCCAAGCTGAAGTTTGAGATCTACCCATTTTATTACAAGTCAGTCGCTCTTGTTCCACTGTGATTCTCCTCAATGTCCATCACAAACCATCGATGGTCTCGCATTGCGTCAGGTTGGAGTAATTGGCACTGGTCAGAAGCCCATTCCGATACCCACGGACAATGCCCTCAATATAGCTATTTAACAGGTGTTAGTTTGTGCGAGCAGTGGCCCGAAAATTGGTTGAGAAAGGGAGCATCGAAGCCACCAACCCGTTGTTCACGTTGAAAAAGAGACTCTCCATGGCCGTTGACGTCGGTCAGGAAAAAACCCTGGATATCAAAAGCAGACACGTAGCTTCGGTGGAACACCTGCTCCGTCGATGCGGATGCTCTAGATAGAAAGTGAAGATCTCAGATGTATACTTGAAAGTTTAGAGATCCCTTGGAAAGTGGTGTTAATTGAGGTAGGTAGGTTCTCTGTAGGTAAGGACTCAAGGAGGTAGGAACATACGTACGTACAAGATAATACGTAGAACGACCGGCCTAGCCAGGTAAGGATTGAAAGTACTAACACAGTACATAAAGTTTCTACAGCATCTTCATACAGTGGGAAGATATAGTACCTGATAGGTACTTACATGTATATAAGGTATATATAAATAGACAATACTAGTTAAAAGGTAAATGATAATAAACTAGAGCTTAAATGTTTTAAAGTTTAATAAAGTAATATAAAATCATTATATTAATAATTAATTTAATTTTTTATAAATAAATTTAAATTGTTTTTATTATATTTTAAAAACTTAAATATATATTAAATTTTTTAAAATAAATAGTAAATTTTAAACTCTATATTTTATATTTTAACTTATAAATAATATATATAAAAATATATATATTTATATATATATTTATATATTATATTATAATAAAGTTTTATAAAGTATTTTATTTAATACTAATTTTTTAAACTTAAAATTATATTTAATTATATATAATAAATTTAATATTTTATATTTATAAACTATTTTTTATAAATTAATTAAAATATATATAAATAATAATTAATTTATAAATTACTTTATTTAAATAATAATACTAATAAATATATTATTAATTATTTTTTATAAAGGCTAAAAAGTTTATAAGTAAAAAGTTTAAAACTATTATTTTAAATTTTATATTACAAATATAATTTTAAATTTAAAATTAATATTAAT
>MU401612.1:54601-90775 GCA_022579005.1 Poronia punctata
TAATTATATTTATATTTATATTTATATTTATATTTATATTTATATTTATATTTATATTTATATTTATATTTATATTTATATTTATATTTATATTTATATTTATATTTTAAATTAACTTTTATTTAAAAGCGTTTTAATTTAAAGCTTTTATAATATATATATATAAATAAAGTAAATTATATATATTTATATATATTATTTAATATAGTATATATATACTAATATATATTATTTATTAATTATAATAAAGCATTTACTTATAAAACTTGTTTACTATGCTATTTATATATAAATTATAAATTTGTTAAAGCTATATTAACTAATAGCTAAAGCTTAGCTAATATTTATTTAAGCTTAAATAAATTAAGTTACTTTACTTTTTATAGCTTTTATACTTTTATTAAAAGTTTATTATTTATTATATACATTATTTATTTTATTTACTAAGTAATTAAAAGTTGTTATAACTTTATTTATTAAGTTTTTAATTATTTTGCTTTTTATTTTAATTAACCTTATATAGCCTTGTTATTTCTTTTTAATTTCCTAGCGCTTGTTTAATATAATTTATTTTAAGCAAATAAGTTATCAAGTAAAGCTAATAAAGTATAAAAAGAGCACTAGCATTGCTAAAAATGCAAGGTGCGCCTCTTTTACTTTTTATAAAAGACTATATAGATAAAATAAACCTAGATAAGCATAGCGTGTAAACATTGTAAACCAGGCCTAGTTAAGTAAAGGGCTTTTTATAAATTAGATTTTAATTGTAAATCTTATTTAAAGAAACTTTTAATCTTTTTTTTTTACTTTTATATTTTACTTTATAAATTTAGTTTTTATAGCTACCTTTTAATAACTTTTATTAAAACTATTATAAAATAAAATGTTATAAAATAAATTTTATAGAGTAAAAATGTTAACTATATAGTAAGTTTAAACTTTATAGCTTAATTAATTATTATTTTTAAATTAGCTTAAAATAGTAAAATTGTTATTTATACTTTTATAATATTTACTTATTATATAGGTTTATATAAATTAACTATTTTTACTTAATATAAAATAACTATTAAAGTAAATAAAGGATAAAAAGTTAAGCATTTAAAATTAATTAAAAGATATTTTCTTTTTATATAATATTTTTAAAGTAAATCTTTTTTAAAAAACTATTTATAATATAAAAAGTATTACTAAGCGTTTAAATAAATTACGCTTTAATAAAAATAACTATAAGCATTAGCACTATAAATAAATAAAGTATAAAAACAGTGCTTTTATTTATAACTTAAATATAATAGTATTATAAATAATATAGCTATTTTAAAAGATAACTTAACTTATTTATAATTTTTTTTACTTAAAGTAAAAAACCCGAGGAAAAATATAATAATAATAACTTATTAATTAAAAAGATTTAAAAGAATAACTTTAAATAGTTTTTAACTTTATAATAATAATAAAAGTATTAAAATAGCTTTATATACTTATTGCTTTAGCTAAATTCTAAGCTTTTAAAAAGTGTAAAATAAGTGCTAACTTTTAAAATTATAATGCACTTATTTTATATCTAGCTATTATTATAAAAAAGTAAAATATAACTAAATAAATTATTTTAATAAATTAAGTAACTATATTATTTAATTAAAAAAACAATAAAGTAATAATATATATAAGTTAATAATAAAAACTTATTTATATAAACTTATATTAATTAGTTAATATTATAAGTATTTAATTTAATATACTAGTATATTATTTAATTTATACTTATTTAATCTCTATATATATAAACTTATTTTAAGCTTTTTTATAATATATTATATTACTAAAAAATAACCTTTATATTATTTTTAAAAAAGTTTTTAAAACTTTTAAATTTAATATATATATATATTATTTTAATAGTATTAAATATTAAATATTATATTATATTATATTATTTTTTAATTATAAGTTATTATAATAATATTATATACTTTTAATAAAAATAATACTATATATAAAATTAATTTAAGCTATAAATAACTATAAATACTATTAATATAAGCAAAGATACTATATTAGTATTACTAATTTATAACCTTATAATTATTATAGCTATATAAGTATAAAGTCGGCCTAGTTAAGTATATAAACCCCTTGCTCTACTGCTAAATCTCTTAGCCAGATAAGGTATGTACTACGCGCTAGCTAAGGTATTTCCAGCCAATCATGCTATGTGCAAGCCGGGCTAGGGGGTGCTGCAAGGGACTGCGCAGGGGGTCCCCCTAGTACATACAAGTAGGTATTCGTACCTACTTACACTACTTCCTACTCGTAGCTTCAACTCTCCTGTACGAGTACTACAACACCCCAAGTTCACACCAGCCACAAACTTCTCCACTAATTGGTCTTATCAAGCTTTATCAGCCGCAACTCTATGAAATTTTCTTTGTTGAACAACTAAAAAACCAATCGCCTGCAGAGAGCTTCTGTCCCAGCTGTTTTTTATTTCGGTCGCACCCATTGCAATTGGCGACGAAATACCGCTGCCCACCACCACGAACGCTCCGCGGGGAAAAGACGGTCGTTGACAGAAAACAAAAAGTCATGCCTCTCTTTGTTCTTGCTGAAACGCCTGCAGGGTGAGCTCTACAAAAACTGATATCACCTTGCGAACTTGCGCTGACATGGCAATGTACTAGCTATGGCCTGTTCAAGGCTAAAGACAAGAAGCTTCTGTCACGCGAGGATGTTGCTGAGCAATTATCCAGCGCCGAAGCCATCAATTCTATGTGAGTCCTAGCTTGCTATGATGTTTTTCCAGTTCGGGAACGACTGACCCGTTCTTCTCTGGTATAGGCTGTCCCTTAAAAAAATGGTCAAGTTCGAAGATGCGGCTGAAGCGCTCGGCGAATACACCTCCCTCACCGAGGGAAAGGTAACGCCTTTGCTACAACGTCTTCTTGATGACATCAAGGAGGAGAGGAAAGCATCACTAGCAGTAGCGGACCCGAAACTCGGCGCCGCGATTAATATCCTCCCCGAGCTTCAAATCACGCCGGTTTCTGACTCCTCAACCAATGATCTCTTTAGAGCGATCAAAACATACTTGCCCGAGCTCTTCCCCGACCTCGAGCCTGACTATCTCGGCAATATGGCGTTGGCTCTATCGCACTCCATCTCCCGCCACAAGCTCAAGTTCTCTCCAGATAAGGTGGACATCATGATTGTACAGGCGATTAAGCTTCTCGACGATCTTGACAAGGAGCTGAACAATTATGCTATGAGGGTAAAGGAGTGGTATGGCTGGCATTTTCCAGAGCTGGATAGGATTCTGAACGATAACACGGCCTACGCTCGCGTGATTATGACTATGGGCACACGAGAACAGGCTGCGAATACCGACCTGTCTGAAATCCTCCCAGAAGACTTGGAGGCGCGTGTGAAGACGGCAGCGGAGGTTAGCATGGGCACCGAGATTGGCGGAATGGATCTTGAAAACATCAAGCTACTAGCCGAACAGGTTATCAGCTTTACAGAGTACCGGCAGCAGCTGTCACAGTACTTGACGTCCCGCATGAAGGCCCTCGCCCCAAATACAACCGAGATTCTTGGCGAGTTGGTCGGCGCTCGTTTGATCGCCCATACGGGTTCTCTCATGAAGCTTGCGAAGAGCCCGGGAAGTACCATCCAAGTTTTGGGCGCGGAGAAAGCCCTGTTCCGTGCTCTCAAGACAAAGCATGATACTCCCAAATATGGTCTAATCTACCACTCGTCACTTATCGGACAGGCCACCGGAAGGAACAAGGGTAAGATTGCGCGTATGCTATCTGCCAAGGCTGCACTGTGCTTGCGCGTAGATGCGCTCTCGGACCTCAGCAACGAGGGTGTTGATGGCGCCGACATCGCCATCGATGATGATGAGAGGGCGGATATGGGTATCAGACTCCGGGCCAATCTCGAGGACAAGCTTCGCAAGATGGAAGGCAAGCCTCTAGTTTCGAAGGGCACGAAGATTGCCCCCGTAGGCTCAGCTCCTTCGAAATTCGAAGTCAAGCCGACACGAAACTACAACGTCGATGCCGATGCGCCGGCTTCTGCGTCTAAAAAGACTTTATCCAAGCCACTGATACAAGAGGTT
The DNA here is from genome assembly GCA_022579005.1 of Poronia punctata. NCBI lineage: Eukaryota > Fungi > Ascomycota > Sordariomycetes > Xylariales > Xylariaceae > Poronia > Poronia punctata. Next base: position 58,725 of record MU401612.1, read on the forward strand.
GAAGATGCGCCCGCGGCCGATGATGATAGCGAAGAAGAGTCTGAGGATGATTCAGATATTGAGATGGGCGGCGTAGCGAACGGTGAGTTGGCACTGCCAATTTTTCTTTGGTCACCCGGACTCATATCTTCCCCGTTCCCATTACGCCGGCCACCCTAGTATGGTGCCTGTCTAAGTGGTCCCTCGACTTGTACAGCAGGGGCTTTCGGTTTATCGTAATTAGGACTAGTGTCCACCTCTGATTAGGTAAAATGTTTGTTCAGAAAGAAACAGTAGCTGATGACCGAGCAGGAAAATCCAAGGCAAAGCAGACGCGCAAGGGCGGCAAGAAAACTAAGGAGGACCCAGCCACGCCTGCCACGCCCGGTGGCAAGCTGTCCGAGGCAGATTATTCACGATTGGCCGAACAGGCGGGAATCTCAGTCAAGAAATTTAAGCGGAAATTTGAGCGAGGCGACGTGCAACTCAATGATGACGGCACGCCCAAGGTCATCAGCAAGAAGGATGTCAAGAAGATGAAGAAGGAAGAAGCCAAGGCAGCGGCGGTGGCCCAAGACGAAGGCCCTTCCAGCAAGAAGCGAAAGCACACAGATGACGATGTCGAGAAGAAGAACAAAAAGAAGTCTAAGAAGGATAAATCCTCTTAGCCACTGTGCTGGTGTTCTCGTTTGTGTATCATCATACTTGCGGGAAATACGTTGTGTTTTCTCGTCTTGGGGAATGGCGTTCCGGATTGCATACCACAAGGTTCTTCGTACTGGGAGTTGATTGGGTCAGTTACTTGTTCGTAGGCAAATCAGGCCAAAGCTATCATTGCTTGTTAATATGAAAATCAGGAGCAACACCTCTGATACTGGCTTGCTAGGTTACTGAGCTTAAGAGCACATTGTTTACCAGCTGTCTAAATGGGCCTGGGTGCAGAGTAGCTGTGTACTGAGATGCTCTGTAGGCCTACTGGTAGGTTACTGTGAATGTTATGACATGGCTGATCTAGACAGGGCGGATGCAAAAATAAAGCAAATAATATTTACACCGTAGGTAGTGGTAGCGGTGGCATGACTAGGTTAGGTGGGTAACTTTCGAGCCTGAGGTACCCTGTCACCCTGTCACACCTGTGTGGCCGAGAGTGGGGATCGGGACATGAGTCTGGACTCTGTTGTTTCAAACCACCGCTAAAGCAGAAGTTATATATGCCTTGGGAGTCTTCAGGGCCGATAATTCACACTCCCTCTCGGTGGGTACAAGAGCGCTGACTGTTTGGCCTTCCCATCCCCCAAACCAGAGGCATATCGCAACCTGACGTAGGACTATATAATTAATTTCTGTCTCGATTTACCTAGTGCATTGTATACATACTAAATCAGCTGTGGCAGTTCTGATGTCGCCCGAAGGGCGATACCATGTACGCATGGTATCGCCGGTTGTGGGCCAGTAAGGCAACGTCTCGGGCGATGTGAAGGCAGTTGACGGGGTCATCAATTTCCATCTATCACCGTATCCAGGGGTGTGTGGGAGTCTGGATAGATACTTGGAGAGTAGGTAGGTTGGGGAACCCGCGCAGCACCGTGGCAATTTGAGGGATGGGGACGGCGGATCCAACCTCAAAGGATTAACGTCGATGCCAAACGATATTTGAAACGAACAGGTTTGACGGCGTCTTGACGACGATTCGATTTTTGCAGCGACGAGTACGGCGTTTGCCATTAGAAGATACTCTAGATGTCGGTACGTCTCCTCGGTGCCCTGTTGCTATTCGGAGTCCAGAGCCAAAGGGACAACATCGGTCTGGAGGATGGGTTTCTCGCCTTCAATACAACAAACTTCAACGCCAAAATCGCACGGGCCGCACAAGTACTAGTATCCCTGGGACCTGCCGTTGAGACTTTCGACTTCCTCCCTTATGATTTGATATAGGCGCGAGCAAACAATGGCCAATACCATTGGGGCGACGTCACTTTCCGACATCGGCAGCAATATAGTGAGGTCTGGGTGGATGGTGACTCAGCGACATCGCGCGAACCCGTTGAATCGGTGGCCACAGGTGCCTTGATGGCCTCGAACCTCGCCGCAACGCTCGGCAGCGGCCCCCTGAACGTGACGCGAGAATGGCTCGACGTTGCGGGCGATTTGGGCCTGGGGTTCACAATCGGCAACACGGGCACCTCTACCATCGAGCTAGGCAGCTTGGGCTTCCCGGCCGAGTTCAACAGCCTATTCACTAACAGGTCGGCTACCGACATCCAGAGGCTGTGTTCTCTATCAGATCCCTATGTCGGCATGCACGCGGGTTATATCCGTGCCAATCCCGTCAGTGGCACGGGCGCCGCATTGGTGGCGACGCCGCTCGGCGGCACCGACACCCCCTTCGAGGCATACCGCAACCTCGACGAGCCATCGTACTCTAGTACGAACTACGGCAGCCAAACTTTCGAAGGCTTTTATGAGTGGCAGGTATTCACCAAGGCCTGGGCCGAAAGGGAATGGAACGGCGTGAGCCCCTGGAACAGGCCGTCATCGCGGACGCTGGTGGCCGGACAGTCCATACAATTTGGGCTTCGCTTTTCCGTCTCAAAGGCCGGCGTGCGCGGCCTAGAGGACACAGTGCTCGAGACAGGCACGCTGGTCGCAGTTGGCGTGCCGGACTACATCATACCTCGGGGTTCATCTGCCCAGTTGTTCCTACGAAGCTCCTCATCTGTCAGCTCAATTTCAAGCGAGCCGCCCAGCGCACTTGCTATCGAGTTGGTCTCGGACGGTTCCTATGCCGTCACGCCCTCCCAGACGGTATGGGGACGTGTGAGATTGACCATCGCGTATACGGACGAGAAGATGCAGACGGTCCACTACCACGTGACGAAGGCCAGCACTGAAGCCTTGAGTGACCTAGGCGTCTTCCTCACCACGAAACAGTGGTTCAACGACAGTTCCGACCCATTTGGCCGCGCCCACTCCGTCATGACGTACGATTACGAAGCTGGTGATATCGTGGTCCAGGACCCACGCGTCTGGATAGGCGGACTCAGCGACGAGGGCCGCGTGGGAGCCTACTTGGCGGCCGTGGTAAAGCAGGCCATCCATCCCAACGCGGGCGAGGTGGCGAAGCTGGAGCGTTTCGTCGACGAGGTGCTGTGGGGCACAATACAAACCAGCGACTTCGCCGTGCGGAAAAGCATCTTCTACTACGACAAATCAGCACTCCCCAACTACCCCTATAAAACCGAATTTGACTGGGGGAGCTGGACATCTTGGAACAAAGCCTCGGCATATGCCATCGACAGGGCTTATGACTACGTCCATGTGGCGGCTGCGTACTGGTCCCTATACCGTGTTGCTAGAGCCTATCCCAAGCTCGTCAAGTACCATGACTGGGATTGGTACTTATGTCAGGCCTACAATACCATCATACGAGCGACGAAACCAGGCGTTGGCTATAGCGATGTAGGGCTTATGGGCGAGACCGTCTATGGTGAGATCTTGACCGACCTAACACGGGAGGGAAAGACGGACGAGGCATCAGTTGTAGTTACAGCTATGAAATCTCGGGCGACGAAGTGGAGCACACAGGAGGTCCCCTACGGCAGCAGATGGCCTGGGACTCCACAGGGCAAGAGTAAGCACTGCTCTAGACCAGCGGGGAATGGGGGAAACGACCCCCAAAACCCCAAGTTTGTAGGTTTTCGAGACAAGTGTCTGCTAACACGACCGTGTGCTGTCAAGGGGGTCTACTACTGGTCCAGGTAGGTCATGCTTTCCGCGGCCCCCTCCTCTGCGAAGAAGCTGGGCTTGTTTTGATCGAGCATAAGCTGACCCAAGTGATGGGTAGATATTTCGGATACGCGAGTACTCGTACAACGACCAAGACGATCAACAGCGTGTTGGAATATGCGCCAACAGTGCCCCACTGGGGCTGGAATGCAGGGTTGTAAATTAGTAATACTAATGTAGTAAATGCCTATACTAATACTATATGTAGTTAGTAATAGGCTATACTAATACTACAAGGGTTAGTAATTGTCTATACTAATACTATATGTAATAATACTACTGTAGTATGTAGTAGTACTAAAATTACTACAAAATACTAATTTTTTAATTAAAAAACAGTATAAACACTGTGTACAAATAAAATAAAACAATATAAAAAGCAAAACACTATTGTATATACAGTGTATATATACAGTATATTGTAGAAAATATACTGTGTATTATTTAATTGGTTTTTTATTATTTAAAAAGAAAAAAAAACTAATTAAAAAAATTCGAAAAAAATTAGAAAAAATTTAAAAAATTCGGAAAAATTCGGAAAAAATTCGGAAAAAATTCGGAAAAATTATTGTAGTAATTTTGTAGTAATTGTAGTAATACTAAAAATTACTACAAAATTACTACATTTTTTATAGTATAGTAATAGCCTATACTAATACTACATTAGTATTGAGATCTTGTTACTACACCGTTACTACATGTAGTAATACTACATGTAGTACCAATTACTACATACTAAATTAACAACCCTGCTGGAATGGGAACTCGAGACGGTATTGGGACAATATCGTATATGCCCCGCACCCTTCCTTCCGCCAGCAAGCTGCGCCCAGATTCCGCTAACGGCCGACGGGCATTGTGGGCACAAACAGTACGGGGGTAAGCTTCAGTGCATCGAACGCCAAATTTCTCACTACGGGTCTGGTCTCAATGCGCCAGTCCTCCTCTCAGCTTTCCACAGCGACTCGTCAGATTTGTACTTGTTCCAGGTTGGCTACGGTGGTACGAGCGGACCCCTTTCCAACATAAACCAGGACGGTTTCGCATCTGCTGGTTTCCTCGTGGATAGCACTAGGATCCGGCACATATGTTGCACATCACAAAACATGGGGCATCAGCTGGTGCGGCTAATAGCACGAGCACAGTCCGCGTTACAACACACGGACCTGTCCGGCGCAGAGTTTTCATAGGTCCCTTGGCAGTTTTGATCACAACCGATGCGGGCAGTATTGTAAAGTTTAATTACTCGAACGACCGGAGTAGTATATCACTCGCCTTGGCCCAGATCGTCGGGGGTCCATCTACCACATCTGCAGTGCTTGAGTTTACGAGGGATAATTGTTCCTGTTTTTAATTGCTATCCCGTTTCTATAGGAGAAATCCGTTTAAAAGAGGCTACCTGATTTTTTTTTAAATGAAAATCTGCTATTGCTAAGACATTTTATATTTTATAAAGAGGTTTTTTTAGCATTAGGCACTTATAAAAACTAGCTATACTATTTAAAATAAGCTATAGTATAGCTATAAAGTTAAGTTAGCTAAAGTAAAGTTTATAACCTTTTAAATTTACTTAGTAAAGCTATAGCTTTTTAAATAACTTATATTAGCTATAGCTATAACCTTTTAAAATAACTTGCTATAGCTATAACCTTTAAAATTCACTTGCTATAGCTATTACCTTTAAAATTTACTTAGTAAGGCTTTAACTATTAAGTATAATACTTAGAGCGGTCTTTTTAATATATAAGTATGCATTATATGCAAAGTTAGCAACAATGTTAGCTTTTAAGTTTTTTAGCATAGTAGTTAAAAGGTGCGCTCTTTTTAATTTTAATAAGTAGTGCTTACTACTTAGATTAAAGTGTCTTTTTGCGTTTATTTTATTAACAAGAAAATAGTGCTACTTATAACATTGCTATAATAGCGCATAACAGTATAGCTATTATACGCGCGCTATTAAAAAGCTTATATCTTAACTTGCTAGTGTTAGCAACGTTTTTAGTTTAAGCTTAAGCAAACTACCTTTATTTAATTAAAGTAATGCACGTTTAAAAGTAGTATATAATATATTATAAAACACAACCTTTCTTTTAAAAGAAAAAAAGAACTTATTATATATAATACTTAAAGCGGTGTTTTTAATATATAAGTATATATTATATATAAAGTTAGCAATAATGTTAGCTTTTAAGTCTTTTAATATAATAATTAAAAGGTGCGCTTTTTTTAATTTTAATAATAACCTTTTAAATTAACTTATTAAAGCTATAGCCTTTTAAATAACTTAAATTAGCTATAATTATTACTTTTTAAATTAACTTATTATAACTATTACTTTTAAAATTTACTGGCTATAGCTATAACCTTTTAAAAAGATTTACTAAAGCTATAACCTTTTAAAATAACTTGCTATAGCTATAACCTTTAAAATTTACTTGTTATAGCTACTACTTTTAAAATTTACTTAATAAAGCTATAACTTTTAAAATTAGCCTATTAAAGCTATAGCCTTTTAAATAATTTAAATTAGCTATAAAACTATTACTTTTTAAATTAACTTGCTATAATTATTACCTTTAAAATTTACTTACTATAACTATAACCTTTTAAATTTACTTATTATAACTATTACCTTTTAAATTAACTTGCTATAACTATTACTTTTAAATTATATTTATTATAGCTATAACCTTTTAAATTTACTTATTATAGCTACTACCTTTAAAATTTACCTAGTAAAGCTATTACTTTTTAAAATAACCTATATTAGCTATAGCTATTACTTTTAAGATTCATTTAGCAAAGCTATAGCTTTTTAAATAACTTATTATAATTATTACTTTTAAAATTTACTTGCTAGTGTTTTAGCGCTTTAAACAACCTGCTATAACTATTATTTTTTAAAATAACTTATATTACCTATAGCTATAAAAAGTAACTATAGAGGTTATAATTATAAGAGGTTTTTATAAAAGTTATAACTAAAGAGGGTAAATAAAAGGTTTAGCTTAAGTGATTTTTAAAGCTAAGAGCTAGGAAAGTTAAAGGTTAAATTTAAAGCTAAGGCTAAAGAGAATAACGTAAAGGATTATAGCTTTAAAAAGTAGTTAAAAAAGTTATAGCTAAAAAGGGTTAGAATTTAAAGCTATAAGAGGTTAAATTAGATAATTTTTAAAGCTATAATTAAAAGGGGGTAAATAAAATCGCTAGGTTAGGTGATTTTTAAAACTAAAAACTAAGAGGTTAAAATTTAAAGCTATAGCTATAAAAAGTGACTAAAAAGGTTATAGCTATAAAAGTTAAATTTTAAAGTTAAGGGCTAAAAGTATTAAGTTAAGTGATTTTTAAAACTAAAGGCTAAAAGGTTAAATTTTAAAATTATAACTAAAAAGGGTAGTTAAAAAAGTAATAGCTATAAAAAGTAACTAGAAAGAATATAGCTAAAAAGGTAAATAAAAGGACTAGGTTAGATGATTTTTAAAGTTAAAGGTTAAAAAGTTTAAATTTAAAGCTATAGCTATAAGCTAAAAAGGTTAAGTTAGGTAATTTTCTATGCTATAAAGTAATAAGGTTAGCTAAGGTAATTTTTAAAGCTAAGGCTATAAGAGGTAACTAAAAAAATTATAACTAAAAAAGGTAAATTTTAAAGTTAAAAGCTAAAAGAGTTATATTTAAAGCTATAATTAAAATATTAATATTTAAAGCTATAAAAGGTAAATTTTAAAGCTAAAGGCTAAGAGAGCTAAGCTAGGTTATTTTTAAAGCTATAACTAAACAAAGTAAATTTTAATGCTAAAAGCTAAAAAGGTAACTAAAAAGGTTATACTTAAAAAAGGTAGCTAGAAAGGTTATAGCTAAAAAAGCTAGCTAAAAAGGTGTAAGACTATATATAAAAAAAGATATATAAGTACTTACTAGGTACTTATAAAGACTATAAATTAAAGCAGTCTTAAAGGCGATCCTTTTTTTTTAAGTAATAGTCTATATATAAAACACTAGCTTAAATATTATAATAGTTATACCTAACTAATTACTTAAATATTAAAGCTATATATTAAATTCTACTTTAATAAAAGGTTATAGCTAAAAGAAGTTATTTTTAAAGCTATTATTAAAGAGGTTAAAATTTAAATTTAAAGCTATAAAAAGTTAGGTTAGGTAATTTTTAAAGCTATAGCTAAAAAAAAACAGTTAAAAAAGTTATAGCTATAGCAAATAAAATTTAAAGCTATAACTAAAAAAGATAGTTAAAAAGGTTATAGCTATAAAGAGTAAAATTTAAAGCTATAGCTAAAAAGGGTAATTAAAAAGGTTATAGCTATAAAGAGTAAATAAAGAGGCTAGGTTAAGTAATTTTTAAAGTTAAAGGTTAAAAAGTTTAACTTTAAAGCTATAGCTATAAGCTAAAAAAGTAAAATTTAAAGCTATAGCTAAAAGAGGTAATTAAAAACGTTATAGCTATAAAACGTTAAGTTAGATAATTTTTAAAGCTATAGCTAAAAAGTATTAAAATTTAAAGCTATAAAAGATTAAATTAGGTAATTTTTAAAGCTATAATAAAAAAGGGAATAATTTTAAAGTTAAAAGCTTAAAAGAATTAAAATTTAAAGCTATAAAAGGCTAAGTTAGGTAATTTTTAAAGCTATAACTAAAAAGGGTATTTAAAAAGGTTATAGCTATAAAAGTTAACTAAAAAGGTTATAGCTAAAAGGGTTTAAATTTAAAGCTATTGTTAAAAAGGTTAAATTTTAACGCTAAAGGCTAAAAAGGTTAAAATTTAAAGCTATAACTAAAAGGTTTAAATTTTAAAGCTAAAAGCTAATAAGGCTAGGTTAGGTGATTTTTAAAGCTAAGGGTTAAAATAGTAACTAAAAGGTTTATACCTAGAGGTAGTAAAAGGTTATAGCTAAAAGAGATTAAATTTAAAACTATAGCTAAAAAAGGTAAATAAAAGGGCTAGGTATAAAGGTTTTAATAATAAGGTAGTTATAAGGTAATATTACTAGCAATTTTAAAAACTAGGTATATTAAATAACTTTTATTTAGTTAGCTAAGTAAATAACTAGACTAGCTAAAAGGTTTAAAAAAAGTATAACAGCTAAGCTTTAGCTATTAGTTAGCGTAGGTTTAGCTTATATATAATTAATATACTTATAACGTAGCAAGTAAGTCTTATAAGTAAGTGCTTTATTATACTGCTTTTTTTTTAGGTTGCTAGTTTTTAGCAACTTTAGCAATTATATATATATTTGCTAGTTAGGCTTATATTTAATTGTTTTAATTAAATTACTTGTTTTTTTATAAAAGCTGTCTTTTTATTAACCTATTAGCTATAAGTAGCTTTATACATTTTTTTAAGCTTTAATTTTAGTTATATAGTTTTCTTTAGCTTTTTATTTTTTAATTCTTTTGCTAATTAACTATTCTTTTGCTGCTTTTTAAAGTATTGCGTTTTGCTTTTATATATATATATATTGTTAATAAAGCTATAAGTTAGTTATTCTTTAATTATTATATACTAAACCTTTTTTATAAAAAGCTTAGTTAAAATATATTGCTTATTATTTATAGCTAAAAGCTTTATATTAGCTATATTTTTATAATATATAACAACTTTTAAATTTATTACCTTTATATTTTTAGCTTTATTAACTATATTGCTTATAAGTAAAACTATTATGCTTGCTATGCTATATATTTATTGCCTTGTTTTTATTAAGTTATTTGCTTTAATATTGCTTTTTAAAATTTTTATAGCTTTTAAAAGTATAGCTTAAGTTATTATTTAATATATCGTTTTTTTAGCACGTTAATAGCAAGCTTTTATTATATAAAAAAGTTTAAGTTAATAATATAAATGCTATATTTAATAACTTTTTTATAGTTAAAATTAGCTACTTTGTTTTTTGCTTTAAAAAAGTTAGTTTAGCTTTTTAAAAAGCAGTTAACTATAAAAAGAACTATAGTGTTTTATATTAAAAAATTTTAAGCTGCTTTTTTTATAAGCTTACTTTTTATTATTATTTTATAGCAATTTTTATATAAGTTTAAATAGTTAATATATATAGCGCTTATTTACTAATTTATTTTTATATTAACTTTTTTAATATTAGTATAATAATTAAAACTTTTAGCTTTTTTAAAATTAGTAAAACTAATATCCTTTATACTTAGCGCTAAAATAAAAAACGCTATTTTAAGCAATTTATATATATATATTGCTTAGCTATGCACGCTTATTATAAACGCTGCTAAGTTAAAACGTAACTATATTTAGCTTTATAAAAAAAGCTTTTATACTATTTTAAGTATTAATAATAGCTATTAAAACTTTTTTATTTATAATGTTTACTTTATATTAGCTATTAGCTTTATTTATACTTTTTATTATATTGCTATACTTATTTTTTGCTATAGATATTTTAATAGTTTTATATATATTAACTTTTTAGCTTATATTTAGCCTTTAATTATTAACTTTTTATTTAGTAATAGTACTTAATATATTTAATAGTTTAATTATACTTTTATATAAAGTTAGCTTTTTAAAATTTAAGTTTATTTTTTTATAGTATTATAGCTTAAGTTAGTTGTTTAATAATAGCTTACTATTCTTTTATTAACTAAGTTTATACTTTATAACTTTTAGTGCTTATATACTAGCATAATTATTTTATTTATTATTTTACTTAATATAAACGTTTTTAACTTTTTTTATATTAGTTTAATAGCTAGCTTATATTTACTAAGTATTTAGCTAGCTTTTAAGTATTATATTTTACTAGCTAGCCTTTTTAATTTATTAAATATTTTAATTTATTTTGATTTTTTAAATATTAAACAATATTTTTTACAACTTATTTTTTTTGCTTATTTTTTAACTTAAGCAGCACTATTTTGCTAATATTTTTTAGCTAGTTTATTTATAGCTTAAGCAATAATATAAAAAACATATTATAAACTTAAAAAGAAATTTTAAGCAACTTAATTTAGTACACTTAAGTTTTTATTTTTTTAAAAACTTTAATTTAAATATATATAAAATCTAGCATTTTTTTATACTTAAACTTAAAATATACTATTAATAGCTTTATTATATTACTTATTTCAAACTTTTTTAGTATATAATGCTTATTATAATGTTTTTATATTAATTTATATACTATATAATATATAGCTTTTATTTATTATAGCTTTTTTTTACTTTTTAAATATTAAATTAGAGCTGCTTTAATATATACTTAATACTTTTTAAATAGTATTTATATATTGCTTTAAATAGTAAATAACTTATAGTAGCATATTAGCTATTATTATATATAAACTTAGCTTTTATTAATATTTTAATTTAATTGTTTAGCTTATTAGCGTAAAAAGTATAAAAGTACTTTTTTAACGTTTAGTATACTTATTTTATTTAGCTATTAGTTTAAAAGTACTATATAGTAAATAGCTACTAATACATTTTTTATACTTTATAAAACTTTTTTTAAAATTTGCTTATAATAAGTTTGTTTTTATTACTTTATAATGTTTTAAAAAAAACTTCTATTAATAGTTTACTTTATAGTATATAATTGCTATAATCTTAGCAGCGTTAAGCATTTTTTATATAAGAATAAATAACGTTATTTTTATAAACTAGTTTATAATAATTAAAATTATATTATAAACGTAACTATTTACTTTTATATATAAAAATAGTTTTATAATAAAATTTAAGCTAATTTTTTAAAAACGTTATTTTAATAAAAGTAATAACTAAAGCTTTTTATAAAATTTATACTTTAGCTTTTAAGCTTTTTTATATAACGTATAGCTAGCAACTTATTTTTAAACAATTTGCTTTAATTCTTTTTAATAAAACTTATACTATAATAACTTAACTATTTTTTTATATATACTTAGCTTTAAAGTTATTATAGTACTAATATATTAATTACTTTATTAAAGCTTTTAAAGCTAAAATTATTAGCTGCTTTTTATAATATAATATACTTTTATTATTAATATAATATTTTTTATATATTCTAGCTTTATAGCATATAATTCTTGCTAGCTTTATAAAAGTAATGTTTTTAGTTTATAGTTTATAAACTATTTTATAAAATTGTATTAAAGCTGCTAGTTTAAAAGCTATTTTGCTTTAAGCTAATATTTTAGCTTTAATATATAAAATATATTAGTTATAAACAATAGCTTTAGCTTTTTTTTTTAAAAAAAGTATTTTTAATACTTTTAGTAGTAGTTTTTATTAAATAGATTATTACTATTATTTATATAGTATATAATATATAAGTTAAGTATATATATTAGTGCTTTTTATTTTTTTACTTTTAAGAATTATTTATAATTATATAGTAAAGATTTAGCGCTTTATAAGCTTATAAGTTTATAATTTATGCTTTTATTATTAAATAAGCTAATAAGTATAGGTTTAATAAAGCTTTTTAACCTGCTTTAATAGCGTAAGCTAATGCTTTACTTTTTCTTTTAAACAAGATTTTTATTAATAACTATTACACTTTTTATAGCAGCTTGCTAACTAGTTAAAGCTTTTTTTTTAATATTAGTATTATATTTTTATACTAAATCTTTTTAACTATATAATCTAGCTTTTTTAATAGTTTATTTATTAAGTTTAATATGCTTAATTAATATTTTATATTAAAATTAAACTATGCCAGTTTATATACTTAGTAAGCAAGCTTTTTTAAAAAGTTTTATACTAGTAAGTTAACTATGCTTTTTAAAGCTATATAATTTGTTTATATTATAAAAGCATTATTTTTTTAAAAAGTATTGCTACTAGTGCTTATAGCTTTTTATAATTACTAAAAGCTTTTATTAGTTTATTACTTATTTAGTTTTTATATTTATAAGCTTTTATAAGTAGTAAATAACTAGTTTTTATATTTTTATAAAGTTATAATAATATTTTTAATATTGCTTTTATTAATATATTTATATTCATTTTAGTGTTTAAACAGCTATTTTAATAATAAAAAGTAGTTATATTAATAATATAAAGGCCTTTTTTATATTTTTAAATATTTAATTTACTTCTAAGGTTTACTTAAAAATATAGCTTAATAAAGTATAACTTTATAAAATAGCTATAATTAGCGTAATAACGTTTATATATTTAGCTATAAACTTTTTATAAAATTTATAAACTTTAAAAATACTTATATATTATATATTAAAGTTAATACCTTTTATTTTTAAATAGCAGCGACCTTTTAAAGATTTTTTTTTATTTTTTTTTTAGGTATAATAATAAACTTTTAAATTTTTATTTTAGTTTTAAAAAACTTATACTTTAATAGCTTTATAAATAGTTAATACTTTGCTAACTGCTTATAAACTAATAAAGAATGTTTTTTATATTTTTTAAAACTATAATATTATTTAAATAAACTATAAGATTATTTAAATAAACTATAATATTATTTAAATAAAATATATAAATATAATTTACTAGCTTAGATAGCATTTTATATATATAAGCTTAAAAAGTTATAAAAGTATTAGTTAATTTAAAAAGTATAACTATATATTTAAAATACTTAAATTTTATTTAAAAAGCGGTTTTTTACTTATTGCTATGCTTAATTTAAATATAGTAATAAGCATTATAAAAGTTTAGTTTTAAAAGAATCTTTGCTAACTTTAGCTTATTTATTCCTTTTAATATAAAACATAAAAAGTATTTATTTTTTATAGTTATTTTATTTAAGCTTTTATAATTAATATAAAGCTTTATAGTGTTATTTCTTTTAATATAAATAAAATAAAAGCTTTTATATTTGCTTTTAAGTGCTATATATAGCTTATATAAAGGTTTTTTTAATGTACTTTTTAAATACTTACTATTAAGCTTTTATAGTAAAATAAATTAAATTAAATAGCACTTATACTTTTTTACTAAGTTTATTATATATTATGCTTTCTTTAGCACTAATAATCGTTTTACTAATAGCTTAAAGTATATATGCTAAAGTATTTTAAAATATTTATATAAATTAATTTTATTTTTAGTATTAAGCTTATTATTAATTTAAAAAAATAGCAACTTTTTTTTAAAACTAATATTTATACTTATTAAATTAGTAGTATATGCTGCTTAACTGCTAACTATATTTTTATAAAAAAAATTAAAATTTATTTTTTAATATTTACTATAATTCTTTTTAAATAAAAGCTATATTTAATAGTATATTTAACTAACTTATTTTTAGTTATAATATTAAAAGCTTTAATACTTTTTACTTTTTATATATTATATAAAATACTTGCATAAAAGCTTTTTTAATTTTTAAAGTATTAACTAATTAAAAATTAGCTATATAGACTATTTATATTAAGACCTAGTCCTATAAATAACAAATCTATAGATTTATATTGCCTCTAAGTAGGTCTTTATAGTATATAGACCTTTTTAAGACTATCTAGCCTTATTTTAATAGTTAGTTAATTTATTTACATTTTATTATATAAACTTGATGCTATTAATTTAGTAGCTAGCAATACTGTTTAATTAGCTGCACTATAACTATATACTATTATATAAAGGACAGGATCCTTATAGCGTAAAAGACCTAAATCTATTAATAAAAAAGACAATATTGTTAAAATTGTTTAAAATAACAAAACTTTTTAGCTAAAAAATATAATAATAAAAAAGGCTATATACTAAGGCCTTATCCCTTATATTCTTACTATTTTTGTTTTTATTAGCTATTTTTTTCCTTTTTTTAAATTTTAGTGTTTATAATATAAGTTATACGTTATACTATACTAGTAAACAAAAAAACTAATTATTAAAAGGTTATTACCTTTAAATTATTAAAAAGGCGTTACTTTTAAATTAAAAAAGTACCTTTTTATTAAGAAGGCATACTTTACTACACTTTCTTATAAACAATATATAAATAATATGCTAATGTATTATTATTATAAAGTTTTTTAAAAATAAGGAAAATAAATATATTAACTAAACTAAAACAAATTTAAAAATAAACTATTTTAAAAGCATTGCAAATAAATACTTAAAGCTTTAATAAAAATAGGTAACTTTATTTGCAAAATAAACTAGCTAAATACTAGCCCCTTTACTTTATTTTATAAGCTAGCAAGTAAATAAATAAACGTTTAATATAAAAGTAAACAAACTATATAATTAGGCAGTATAGTTATATAAAAACTATAAAAATACTTTATTAAAAAGATAATAATTGTTAAATAAACAATATACTTTTAAAAAACAAGAACTTTTTAGATTTAACTTAAACTAAACACTATTAAATAATAGTTTATTAGTACTATTAGCACTAAACCTAGCTTATTAAACGTTAGCTTTTTACTTAATAAACATAATAGTAATATTTTTGCTAGCAAAAAAGTTTATAAAACTATTATGTTAACTACTTATTAAAGCTTTTAAATTTTTAAAGCCTATAAATAGGCAGCAACTAATACTAAAAATATGAAGTAAAAAAAAAGAAAAATATAATAGCTTTTAATACACTTTTAAATAAAACTAACAATGTTATAAAAATAATAAAAATAATAGCTTAAATATTTTATTTGCTTTAATAAAACTAAGCTAATTAATAAAGTTAGTTTAACTAAGAAAACTATAATAATAACCTTTATAAATAAAAAATCTATTAAGTAGAATATTTTTACTTAAATGTTAACATATTTTTTAAGCAAAGTAATTATATTACTATTAAATTTAATACCTATTAGCAAAATATTTTCTTATTTAAAAACAGCGTTAAAAATACTTAAAAGATCTAGCTAAAGCTAAAATTATTTAATAAAACTTTTTTTAACTTTTAAAAAAAAACACATAAGCTTAATAGTTAAAAGAATGTTTTTTAAAGCTTTAAACATTAATATTAGCAAATACTACTTTTAGCACTTAACAACTTATATTAAAAGTTTTAAATGCTAATTATAAACGCTTTAGCTATACTATATTACCTAAACAATCTTTTTAATATAAAAAAGCTAAAAGAAAATAAATTTATTAAATTATAAGCTATAAAAATTATTTAATATATAAAAGCAGTAAAACTAAATACTTCTATTTAACAGCTTACTTAAATTTATAATATAATTTATTTTTTACTTTAATAACTTATTATTAAGCTAAATGCTAACGTTAAGCTTTATAACTACTTTATGCATTTAAAAAAAAAGCTATAATATATAAACAAGCAATTACTTAAACAAATATATTTATTAACTAAAAACTTTTTAAAAATATATATATGTTTATATTAACATATATATATAATACTAAAAGTAATACTAAAAGTAATTAAAAAAATACATATTAAAAATATAATTAAAATTAAGCTAAATATAAATATAAAAGCAATAATTAAAAAAAATATTAAAACAATAACTAAAAAAAATATTAAAACTATAACTAAAAAGGATATTATAGCAACAATTAAGGTAAAAATTGCAATAATAAGCAAAGCAAAGGTAAAGATAATAAATACTAACAAAAAAATAGCTTTCTAAAATTTAAAAAAAGCAAACGTAATAATTGTAAATACTATTATTATTAATAAAATAAATAAGTTAAATAACTTAAAAATAAACGTTATACTATAAATAATGCTTATATTACTTTTAATTAAAATAATAAAAAATTATAAAAGCTATAGTTTATATAAAAAGGCTATTTTCTTTTAAAAAAAATCTTTAATTAAAAAAAAACAATGCAGCTTATACTATTATAAAAGTAAACAATTAATATATTAATAATTACTTAACGCTTTAAGTAATTATTAAACTACCTTTTATTACGCTAAAAGTTAAAAGAACATGTAAAAAATGCTATACCTTATTTTTATTACGCAATAAATATATAATATACGTTATAAAAAATTTCTATTAAACTATAATATTTAAATACTAATAACTTATAGTAAAAAAAATATATAATAATAAGGTTTTACTTAATTAAACAAACTTAATAAAAGCATTTTTAGTAACTAACAATAGCTTATATTTTAAAAACAAAATATATATAAATGCAAAACTTTAATAAGCTATAAAACGTACTGCACTACTAAAGTATATATATACTAAAATTTTAGCTAGATTTTTTAAATAAAAAAAAGTATTTACTATATATGCAGATTTAAAAGCATTAAATAATATAGTTAGTTAACGTTTTTTAAATAACTTAAAAATATAATATAAAATATATAACGCTTTAATTTCTATAATTTACATAAGTATAAAAGGCATAATTTAATCATAAAAATAAGCAACGTTTTTTATTAGGTTATAAATAAAATTAAAAATAAAAGTATATATATATATTACTATATAGCTTTATTATAATATTAAACTATAGTTATTATTTAAAACATTATAGTTTAATAAGCATATCGTTATTTTAAATATTTTATAATAACGTTTATAGGTTAGTTTTATAACAAATATAGCTATACTAATTTAAATATAATATAAATACTTTTTAATTATAAAAAAGCAATTATATATATAAATACTATTATCTTAGCTTACTTAGCAATTATAGTCTTAGTTAAATATACTAACTTATTTAATAACTACTATTTAAAGTAAAAATAGCAATATATATTTATAACGTTATTATTTAAACTAGTAAAGGCAATTCTTAACGCAAAAACACTAAAGTATATAATATATATAAACATAACTAATAAACTAATTAAACTACGTAAAAATTTAAAACTTAGTACAATATAAAACCTAAATGTAAATAGTATAAAAAGCATTTATTAAACTAATACCTATACATTTACTATATTTATCCTTTATAAAACAAAATAAAAACACTTTACTTTAAATAACTAATTACTAACTTTTTTTTAAACTAAAATAAACAA
This sequence comes from Poronia punctata, assembly GCA_022579005.1. Taxonomy (NCBI): domain Eukaryota; kingdom Fungi; phylum Ascomycota; class Sordariomycetes; order Xylariales; family Xylariaceae; genus Poronia; species Poronia punctata. The sequence goes on from MU401612.1 coordinate 76,391, forward strand.
TTTTAAGCAAGCCTAGTATATAATAGTTACTAAAAACTATAATATTTTATTATAAATCTTATAAATAACTAATATAAACAATCTATATAAAAAGCTAATAAAAGTACAACATGTCCTTTTTATACTAACTAATAAAAAAGTTTATATATTTAATAAAAAACTATAATATACTATAAAATTTAAAGAAATCTTAAAATAATATAATATTTAAATAAAAAAAGGTATTATTTTAATGCTAAAAAAAAAGCTACGCGTAACCTTAGTTACTAAATAGCAAAACTAGTAAAAGTGCACTTATTTATATAAATTAGGTTTAAAAAACTAATAGATCTTAAATAAAATATTTAATAAGTTATATGCTTAAAATAAGCTTTACTAAATAAAAAAACTTAGTTTTTTTAGCAGCTTAGTATTTATTATATAAAAAATAATTAAAAGAAAATAAAAAAGCAAAGTTGTTATTAATCTTAAATTATTTAATAATATTATAATTTTAAACGTTTACTTAATACTGTTATAAAACAACGTAATAGTAAACTTTAAAAAAAAAATTATTATAGTTTATAATATAATCTTTTTTTTTACTAGCTTTTAATTTATACTAAATATAAAAACAAAATAGTAATTATATTTTTTAAAAAACTTAAAGTATTAAGCGTAGCGCTTATAAAATTTAAAAATAGTCTAGCTTATATATAACAATTTATAAACTAACAACTATAACTATATAAAAACTATTATAAAGCATATATAAACAATATTATTATATTTAGCAATATATAAAAAAACTATTATAAATACTTATATAAAGTACTTGCTTTATTTTAAAAAATAAGTCTAGTTATTTTGCTAAAAGAATTATTTTATATATATTTTATAGTAAAGCTACTAAAACTAAAAGTAAATAAATTAAAAGTAGCTATTATAAAAGCTTATATAAAAGCTATTATTAAAATTAAAATACTAACAACACTTAATAATTTAAAAACATATATTAAAATAATAATATAGTTATGCAAATATTGTTGTAAATAAGTTATAAAGAAAGCAAGGCTTTAAAAGGTAACTTGATCTATTGCTAGAAATCTTAAGGTAAAGAGAAAAAAAAGGAAAAGCTTTTAAGTTCTTATTAAAGGTATAAGCCTATATGTGTACTAAATAGTAGGGCTGCAGCTGTTTATAAGTGCAGGTCTTATATTTACTATTTAAAGAAGGTAATAGCTATAAGCTACCTAGTTAGCTATACTGCTATTAACTAATTTATAACTACTTTCTTTAAAAAAATAACTTATTTTAAAGCATAACCTAGCTTTAAACTAGTATTTTTTAAATTTTTAATTAGTTACTTTTTAGCTAAAAAAAGATTGCTTTAAATATTTACTAATTACTATAATAGTTAAAGCCTTTATATTATTATACTATAGTATAGTTTTTTTATAACTAACTATATTATATTAACTATATAAAGTACTTTTTTATTATATATTTTATTTTTGCATTTTTTAAGTTATATTTATTATAGCTTTATTATTATTTTTATAAAGTTTATTAATTTTTTTTTTGCTGCTTTTAACTATTTAGCAAGTTGTATTAAAGGCCTTATAGCTTTAAAATGCTATTTATAAAAGTTTTTTAGTAATTTTGCGCTATTTTTAAAGTTTTTAGCAAAGTACTATTTTTTATTAGTTTTTTATTTTTTTTAGTTAACTTTATATTATAGTTTATTATAGTATAGTTTTAATATATAAATTTTTTTAACTATAAACTTTTTTTTTTTACTTATAAGCTTAACTATTTTTTTATTTAAATTTATAGCTTTTTGTTTTAGTAATAAATTATTAAAGTATTTATAAAGCTAGTCTATATAGTACTTATTAATTATATACTATAAGCGCAGCACTTTAAAAATATAAGTATTGCTATTTTAATATAATATTTAAAATTTTTGCTAAGTTATAAAGTAGTTAAGCTTATTAAAAAGTTAGTTAGTTTACTATAATTAATGTTTTTTTAAAATAAACATATAGTTTTTAACATTAAAGTTAAGCTTTTTATAACTTTTATTAGCTTAATTTATTATTTACTTTTAAGCTTATTATAAATACGCTTTTGCTATATAAACATAGTTTTTAATTTTTTAAGCTTTACTTTAAGCTTCTTTTTATAGTTAAGCCTTTTTTTAAAGTAAATTTTTTAATTCTTTTTTTAAGGTTTTATTTTTTTAGTTAAAGTAAAATAATATTAAAAACCTTATTTTTACTTTATAAAGCAATAGACCTATAAACTTATATAAAATTATAGCTTATATATAATTTATTGCTAAAAAACTTTTTAACTAGTTATTTTAATAGTAGCTAATATAAAAGCGTAGCTATTAGTTTAAGTATTTATTTATAATTTTTGCTTGCTTTATAATTTTATAATAGCTAGCTAAAACTAGTATTTATATAATTTTTAAAATTTTAGCTAGTTTATTAATAAAAGCAAATATAAATTAAGGTTTACAGTTTAAAATAATAGTTATAAGCAAGCTAAAAACTTAAAACGGCTTTTTATAGTATATTTAAGCTGCTTATTACGCAATAACTTTTATAGTATAAAGTATAGTTTAAGCTTTTTTGCTTAACTTGTTTACTATAATTATAACATTATTAAACTTATATTTGTTTTTTAACATTTATTTAAAATTAATTACTAAATATTGCTATATACGCTTAAGTATTAAAAGTAGTATTAGTTTTTTTAATATTTTATTTTTTAAAACTTTTATTAGTTTATATTATAAGTAGTTAGCTATATATTTATTATAATTATTTCTTAACCTAAGCTATTAATACTATTTTACTACTAGTTATTTTTTTTTTAAGTATACTATTAGCATTTATTTATAAGCTTTTTTAATTAGCTTTATATATATATAAAGCAAATTTAGTATAACTAGTTATTTTTTATATATTATTAGCCTATTTTATATAGCTTATAAGTTATTAATACCTTTAGCTTAAGTTTATACTTTTTATTAATATATTTATATTTTTAAATTATTTTAGTTTTTTTATAATATTTTCTTAATAAGCTAAAAACTTATAAAACTTTTTACTTTCTTTTAAAGTTTAAATATAAATATTTTAATAAGTATTTTATTTATTTACCTAGCTATAAATTTTATTATTATTAGTTTAAAAAGTATAGCATACTATTATAACTTTTTTTTAGCCTTTTAAGTAATAACGTTTTTTTACTTTTTTAATAAAGCATTAGCTATAACGTTTTTTTTTTTTAGTTTATATATTACTACAAAGTTATATTTAGCTAATAATATAAACTACCTAGCTTACTATAAGTTAAAATATTATTTTATACTAAAGTACTTTAGTGCTTTATAGTTTATAATAACTAAAAATAGCTTTTTTTATTAATATTTAATTAACTTTGCATACTATTTTTTTAACACTAAAACTACTACTAATATTTTTTTATTATATATTTTATAATTTAACTTTATTATTTTTATTATTTTTAAATAAAATATAACAAAATATTACTTATTATTTAAGTATAGTTATAATAGCACTTTAGCTACTACTTTATTTAATACGTTTATTTTAACTTTTATAAGTAATTTATAGTTATAGTAGCAAAAAAAAAGCACATATTAACATTTTTTTTAATTTTTAAAATGCTTTTTTATAGCGTTTATTTTATATAAAAGCAGCATTATAATAAATAAGTACTATTAATAGCTTTGCTTTTTAGCTATATTTTTAAACAAATTTTTAATAAAAGTTATAAAATTTTTAAAAAAACTATATGCTTTTAATAGTTATAAAAGTAACTTAATCTTAAACTACTTTAATTTTAATAAAGTTAACACTAATGCTATTAAAGCTTATTATATACTTTAAAAACTTAGTCTAGATAATATAAAATTTTAATTTTTTTAAGTTAGCTTATAGCCTTGTATTGTTTAGTTTTTATAATACTTTTTTAACGTGTTTTTAATATTTTTTTAATATATTAAAGTATATAAAGATATTATTAACGTATACGTAGCAAAAATAGTTTAAATAGTTAAATAGCATATTATTAATATACTTTTAAAATATAAACAAGCTATTAGTTAAGCTAAACAATAATACTTTATATTTATAAGCTTTATATTTAGTATAAAATATTATTAAGTTTTTTATTTTTACTACTATTTATATTTAGTAAAATACTTATTATACGTTTATTTTTATAAAGATTTTTACTTTAAAAATTTATAAAAAGGTCTTTTTAATTAAAAGCAAGAAATATTAGTTTTTTTTTATTAAGTTATTTAACTTTTTATAGTTTATATAAATTTGCAATCTTTTATAAGGTTTTTAAACAAATAAAACTAATAACGCTTATAATATATTGCTTAGCTTTATAAATCCTTTTTATAAGTAGTTAATAAAGTATTTTTATATAGCTTTTAACTTATTAAAAGATATCTTATATAATAAGCTATATTTTAAGTTATTAGGTAACTTTTTATTAAAAAATTTTATAAGGTAATTTATATTAAGTTGCTATAAAAAAAGCTTATTTAAATTAACTTTGCTAAAAGTATAAAAAAGGTTATAATATTTTAGCAATATAACTTTTAATGCTTGCTGTTTTAATTTTTTGCTTTTTTTATTAAAAAACTTTTTTACTTTTTATTTTTTAATAATAAAATTTACTTTTTTTATACTTATTATTTTTACTTAGTCTTTTAAGTAGTTAACATATACTATATATTAAAATAACAAAACTATAAGCAAGCATAACTTAGTATTTAGCTTTTTTTTATACTAAGCTATACTATTTTTTTATATTTAATATAATTTTTAAGTATTTAATAACTACTTACTAAGTGCTTTTTATATTTGCTTTTTATTATTGTTTTTTTTAGTTAAATTGTTATTTTATATAGTTCTTTTTATTTTTTTTATATTTACTTTAGCAAAGTTTTTTTTTAAGTTGTTTTATAGTTTAATTAGTTTTTTTATAAGTGCTAGCTAGTATAAGTTGTTATTATTTAGCTAGTATATAATACTTTATAAAAGGTTTTTAAAAAATAAAAAATAATAGTTTTAATAGTTTAGTAAAATTTTATATTAACTAAACTATAGTTTTTTTAATATTATAGTATATTGTATTTATAAAATAATTAGTAAAACGTTTTTAAAAGTTTGCTTATTAATATAAAATGTAGTTAATAAAATTTTATAAATATTTTAGCTACTTTTGCTATTAAACCTTATTATTATTTAATAGTTAAAGTTTATTAGTATTATAAAGTTTAAGTTTATTTTAACTTGTTTAGTAAGCTTAATATTTATAACTATCTATATGTTAGCTTTTATATTACTAAGCATATTATTTATAAATAAAAAAGATTTATTATTTAATAAAGTATAGCTAAATATAAAAAGCTTTTTTTATATATATTTATTTATAATATTAAGTTTTTTATATGTTTTAATATATATTAAAAGTAACGCTTTTTTTAAGTTAAAGTTTATTTGCTTTAAGGTTATTTTTTTAACGCCTATTTAGTATTTTTTTTAATTTGTATTTATTTTTTAAAGTTATATTTATATGCTATAAGTATTATATAAATTTATACTTGCTAGTTTAAGTTATTTCTTTTTAATAAACAATTATAAAAGGTATAGCTTTATTCTTTATAATTAAAATAACAACTTTTAATAATAAGTGTTTTTATTTTTTTAATAAAGAGCTTAGGTTATAATTTAATTGCGTTATAGTTATTTTTTTTAGCTTTATTATATAAGCTTTTTTTATTGCTTTAAAGTAAGGCAAGTTAAGCATTGTTTATTATTAACTATGCTAGCTTAGTTATATTATTATTAGTATAAGTATTATTATTAATTAGCTTTTAAATTATTTTATGCTTATTTTTTTTTAAAAAATATATACTACTTAAGTATAGTATTAAACAAAAAAGTTAAAGTTTACAATAATATTAAAGTACTATAACGTAGTTTTTTATTATAGTTAAAAAGTAAGTTTATTATAAAATTCTTTTTTTTATTTTATATATAAAATATGCTGTTTGCTTATAAAGCAAATAAAGCTATTTTTAAAAGTTTAATAATTAGCTAGACTTTTTATTTTTAGTTTTTAATATTTAACTTTAACTTGCTACTTTTTATTAACATTTTTATATTTACTTTTTAAATAGTTTAATAGCTTAATTAAAATATTAATTACGTTTAAATAGTTATTTTATAAATAAGGTTATAAGTTTTTAGCTATAGTACCTTTTAAATAAGATTTAATATTAGCTATTTTAGCTTTATTATTTATAAACTAGTTTTTATTAGCTTTAAAGCAATTTTTTATATATTATAGCTATACTTTAAAAGTAACTTTTTTTATTATTATTATAAAACGTTAATATTTTAACTTTTATAAATTTATAAAGTATAGTAAAAGTTAAAAAAGTATTATTATAAAATATAAAATAGTTATATGTTAAAAGGTTTACTACTTATTAGTTTATATTAGTAACTTAGGTTTTAAAGTAGTTAATTTTGTTATATATATTAATTAGCTTTTAAATAACGCGTTTTATAGTTTTATTAATATTGCTTATAAGTATTACTATTATAGCCTATTTATAGGCTTATTAAAAAAGCTTTACTTTTTTTTAAATATAGCAACTTTATATAAGCCTAGCTTAGTTAAATAATAAGCTTAACAAACTAAGTTAAATATTGTATTTTTGCTTATAGTAAGCAAGATATATAGGTTATTTGCTTATACTTAATAAGCTAATAATATTAAAGTATATATTTTAAATTTTTAAAATACTACTTTTAAGTAGGTTTTTATAAGGTTTTTAAATATACTTAAGTTTATAGTACTATTAAAATTAAATATAATATTTTTTTTATTTTTAATTAAAGTAATAAAAAAAAAGCTTAGCTTATTACTTTTTTTAATATATAGTTTAATAAAAGCTTAAACTAACTTTTAAGTTTTTTATTAATACTATATTATGCTAATTATATATTAAAATTTTTTAAAAGTCTTTAAAGCAATTTAGTTATTAAAAATATAAGCCTAGTTAGCTAGTATATTAAGTATTTTTTTATTAAGCTTATAACTTATAGTTTTTATATTTATATTTTAAAATAAATATAAAATAATAATAAATTGTTAGCAAGCTTTTATTTAAAAGATCTTATTTACTTATAAAATAGTTTTTATAAAGTTATTATTTATATATAATATTTTAATTAAAGCTTATTATTTTATAGCTCTGCGCATTTTTGCGCGTTTTTTATTTTTTTAAGCTATAATTTTAGTATAAAACTAAAGTAGCTAAGTATTAGGTTTTTAGCAGCTTTACTAGTACTATTAAGTTAAATTAAATTTATAAGTTAAGATTATTTACATAGGTAGTTTTTAAGCTATATATTTAATTTATAAACTTTAAAATTGTTGCAAATAAGTTATAAAAAAAGCAAGGCTTTAAAAAGTAACTTAATTTATTGCTAAAAATCTTAAAGTAAAGAGAAAAAAAAAAGGCCTTTAAGTTCTTATTAAGGGTGCAAGCTTATATATGCACTAAATAGTAGGGCTGCAGCTGTTTACAAGTGCAGGTCTTATATCTACTATTTAAAAGAAATAATGGCTATAAGCTACCTGGTTAGCTATATTGCTATTAACTAATATATAACTAATATATACTATAGTTTTAGCAAAAATTTAAACTACTTTAAAAAAAAAAACAATACTTATAAAAAAAAGCAAATATAAAAGTTGCTAATAAAAAACCTTTTAAGCTATAAAAAATAAACGTTAAAAAGTTATTTTAACTAATACTAGTAAAAAAACAAAGCTTTAACATTATATAGCACAACTTTATTAAATTAAATTATTTAAAACATTAAAACTTTAATAAACAGGTTTTTTTTTAAAAAATTAATGCTTTTATAAAATAAAGTTATAAAGTTATAATATTTTATATTAACAACTTAATATAAAACCAAAGTTTTATTTTTATAGCTAAAATAAAACCTATAATATACTTTAGTAAAATATTAATAAAAGCAAAAAAAAAACTATACAATAAAACTAAAAATTATATGTTTAATATAGCTTTATAAACAAATTAAACTATAACTTTAGTTATATAAACTGCTTATAATAGTTTTTATAAACTATAAGGCAACATAAAGTATAGTTAACTAAAAAAATATAACTATAATAAATATTGTTAAAATAAACCTTTGCCTAGTCTAAGCATTAATATATTTAAATTAATATTACCTTAATATATAATATATTTTAAGCAAAGTAAACCTAGTATTAAACGCATTATTAAAATTGCTTATATTGCTAAATTAAAAAAACTAAAAAAAGTTATAACTTAAAAAAAATATTAAATAACATTAGCAACAAATTTGCCTATTTAATATATAACATATAAATATTTTAAAACTTTAAAAAGAAATTAATTAAAAAATACTAAAAAAATAAAGTAATAGCTAAAATTATTGCTAAAATAAATATAAACAATATAATACTAAAAATATAATTTTAATATAAAAACAAACTTTTATACTATATACTATAACAAAAACTAAAAAAACTAGTAATACTAACTAATTATTTATAAAAAATCTTATATAAAGCATACAATAAAAAGCATTATTTTAAACTTAAGCAAATAATAAAAAACCTTAAAGAATATACTATAAAAAATATAAGTTATAAAATTAAAAACTATATTTAGCATTGCCTTTAATATTTAAATAATAAAACAAACTATAGCAAACTACTAAAACTATTATATTTAATTTTAACTTTAAATATATTATACTACACTATAACTATAAACTTTATTATTAATATACTAACTATATTATTATAAAGCACGTTTTAGTAAATACTAAAACATAGCACTTATAATTATATAATAATAATTATATATAAATTTAGCAAAAAAACTATTTTTATCTTAAAAAACATTAAATATACAGCAGCTAAATAAAGTCTTATAATACTAAAAATACTCTTACTATATAAATAAAGTATACCTTTATAAATTATATTTAATAAAAATTTAAAATTTATTTTTAAATTATAATAAGCGCTGTTTACCTATATAGCTATAAAACTTGCTATATTAACAGCATACTACTTATAAACAAATAAACAGTTTAAAAAAAAACTAAAACATTAAAATAGCTATAAAATACTATTATACTTATTTAAACATTTTTTAAACGTTAATAGTAATACTGCTATAATATATATTTAATAATTTAAAGCAAAAAACGTTAAAAAAGCACTAAACAAAGTAGTTTGAAAATTTAAGCTTAAAAACCCCTTATTAGTTATATATATACTATATAACATAACTAATTTTAAGTTATATTAGCAAATCTATTAAACAAAAGCGCAAATTACTATTAACTACGCCGCTGCTAAAATAAAAATTAAATATAATAAAAAAAACAATAAAAAAATATAACGTAAGCAATAAGGTATACTTAAAATTATAGAAAAAATACCACCTTTTAAGCAAACCTTTACGCAAATAATTATAATAAAAAGTCAGGCCCTTTATAGTCTTTTAAAAAGTAAAAAATTTAGCATACAAATTAAATTTCTTTAAGCATTAAAAAGTCTATAAAGTAGTATTTATAACGCAATTATACCTAGCCCTTATAAGCCTAGATCCTTATACCTAACGCAAGCTAAAACTAAGTTAGGTTTTTATAAATAAAGATAACAAATAATAAAAATTATATAAAGATAAAAAAATTATAAATAAACGTACTAAAAAAATATTAACTTAAATATACTTAAAATACCTAATAAAGTAAAAAAGTTACTTTACTATTTATAATATATAATATCCTAAAAATACCTTTATATAAAATATATTAAAAATAGTTAAGTAATATAATAAAAAAAACCTATTATTGCTATAAAAACTAAAAAGCATAGTATAAAAGCTTTTAAATAAAAACTTTAGCTTTTTAAATTATATACTAATAAATAAGTAAAAAATAGTTAACGTAGTACTGCTAATAAACATATAAGTATAAATATTATAATAACATTACTAACTACTTTTTACTAATTATTTAACTACTATATAACATTTTTAACATTTATACTTATATTACTAAATTATTACATTTTAATAAAATAACATATTTATTTTACTTATTATTATTATTTTATAAACTTATTATTATAATTAATTTACTATTTAATAGCATATAGCATATAGGCTTTCTTTAACTTTAAATTTTTATAAGCAAAGCTAATAAAAGTAATATTACTTAGCTAAAATTAATATAACTAGTTATATAAACAAGCTAACTTAATATATACTAATATGCTTTAAAGTACAAAGCTTGCAAATAAACGAAATAAAAAAACTATTATTACGTTAAATAAATTTAGCATTAATAAAACAAAATATAATAGCGCTTAAAATAAATTAAGCTATTAAATATAAGTTATATAAAACATTGCCTTAAAACTTTATTTTTTATATTAAAAAGTTTTAATATATTTAATACCTTATTGCTTAAATAGTAAACAATTAAATAATACTTTATAAAATAACGTTAAAAACGTTTTTAAAAAAGCTATAAAAGTAAGCAACGCAAAAAAATAAAAAACCAATATATAAATTATTATATTTAAACTAATTTTAAAGCAGCTAAAAGCAATAAAAATAGCTAAAAACACAACTGCTAACTTTAGCACTATACTAAATATAATTAATATAAATATTAAATTATTTAGTTTAAATTTGCTTTTATATAACTTAAAAAAATAAACAATTTTAAAATACTAGCAATAGTAAGCAAATATATATAATTATAAATATAAAAAAGCATTACCTATAATAACAATACTACTATTTAAACATATATAACTTATGCTACTTAAACTACTTACGCTACCTATACTACCTAAACATATTACTTTTGCTTTAACTACTATAAATAATAAATAACTTAAAATAAGCGTTAAAAAGCATATAGCAAACAATATTTTTTTAAAAACTAAAAAACAAAAGTTTAACAATATTATTATAACATATTAATTACTAAAAGCACTAAAATAGTTAAAGCAAATTAAACTATTATTTAAATAAAACGTAACTATATAAGCAAATAAATAAATAATAAATAATAAATAACGTTATTACTTTAATAAATATATTAAAAAAATAATTAATATAAAAATTAAATATAAACTAAAAAAAGCACTTATTAATAAGCTAATATAAGCATACGTAGCTAATATAATTAACACTACTTTAAAAGCAACTTTAAAAAATAAAAAAATCTAAACACTTTAAAAGCAATTTAAAATCTTATAAAAAGTTAACAACAAAGCTATAAATAATATCTTTTTTAAAAAAAAAGCTTTTAATAAACTAATAAAAAAATGCTAATTATTAAAAACAGCACTTATAAATTTAAATATAAAACATAAAAAAATAGTAACTAAAGTAGCTAAAGTTAAAAAATATATACTAATAAATAAAAAAAAAAACTAAAACAAACTACTTTAGCAATAAATAATAAGCTAAATAGCAAACTAGCTAAAAAAAAATTACTACTATATTTTTAAATAGCAACAAAAAACAAAGTTATAAAGTATAATGCAATAATTTTAAGATGTTAATAGTATTAAAAAAACAGGACGTTTTTTAAATTTTTTTTAAAAAAAGAGCAAACTATTAAAACCTAGTTCTATAAATAATAGATCTATAAATCCGTATCGCCCCTAAATAGGTCTCTATAGTATATAAACCCCTTTAAGACCATCTGGCCTTATTTTAATAGTTAGTTAATTTATTTACATTTTATTATATAAACCTAATGCTATTAACTTAGCACCTTATTAGCTTTTTATTTAGTTTTATTAATAAAATATTTGCTTTTTATAAGTACTTTTTTAAAAAGTTTTTATATATAATATTAACTTAAGCTTTTATATTTCTATTAATAATAACTTTTTTTTAGCTTTTGTTTGCTACTTAAAAAAATTATAGCTATTGTTTAAAGTAGCTTTATAGTGCTAAATACTTTATAACACTTTGCTAAAGTAAACTAACTATATTATTTTACTTTAAATTAGCTTTTAACCTTTTATTTTTAAAGTTTAACTAAGCTGCTTAAACGTTTTATACTTTACTTTTAAGCTATTTAGGTAATTTTTACTTAACTTTGCTTAATTAGCAATTTAACACTGCTTGCTTATTTTTTAAGCAATATTTAGCTATATAGCTTTTTTATTATAATAATAGCACTTTATAAAGCTATAGCTAGTATATACTAGTTTACTTTAGTTTTAATTTATTTATTACTTAAATAAGTTATTAATTCTTTTTAAAACTATTTAAGTACTTTTAAGTTATTTACTAACTTTTTTACTTTAGCAAGCATTTAGCATATTTTTGCTTTTATAATAGTTTATATTTTTTATTAGCGTAGTACTAAGTATTCTTTTTAGCTTTATAATATATTATTATTGTATTATTAAATAATATATATTGCTTTATTAAAACTTTCTTTAGTTTTTTTAAAAGCTTATATTAATAGTTAAAAGCTAATTAGCTATTATCTTTTAATAGTATAGCGCTTTTAAGCTTTTATACTAATACTTGCTAATAAAAAAATCTTTTAAGTTTTAATATTCTTTTATTATTATAGCTTATATAATTACTTTTAAAAAGTTTGCTTAAATAGCTTTAAATTAATATTATTTTGCTAAATAAACTTTTAAAAGTTTTTAAAAGTAGCTTTTTTTTAAGTTATTTTAGTTTAGCATATTTTAATAAAAATGCTAATTTATTTAAACGTTACACTTAGCTTATATTAAAGCTTATATAATTTATATTAAATTTTTATAGCTAAGCTTTTACTAATTGCCTTTTTTAAGAACTATAATTTAGTTTTTAACTTTTATAGCAGTAATATTTTACTTTAACTACTTATAAACATATATAAAAGCTTTAGCGTTATTTTTATAATATAGCTTTTTTATTTAATAAGTAGCTAAAGTATTTATAAGTTTTAATTTATTATATTAATAATTTAATTTAAAAAATTGTTATTTTAGCTTTTTAAACTTGCTTAAAAGGTTTTATAATAAAAACATTTATTATAAAAGCTTTTATATAATAATAGTTTAAAGTAAAAAAAGTGCTGTTTAACTTTTTAACCTTTTTATTAATTATTGTTTAATAGCTAATTAACTACTTTAATAAGTAGTACTTTTTATTTTAAGTTTTTTAGTTTGCTATTAAGTTCTTTACTTTTTTTACGTTTATTATTACTTTTTTCTTTTTAGCTATTTATAAATTTAGCTTAATTATTAGCTAGCTTTTTTTACTTTTTATTGCTTATCTTTAATATTAAGTTTATTAAGCTTATTTTTATTATTACTAGTTATTTGCTTAGCAATTATAAACTATGCTTAGTTTTTAATTTAAATCTTTTTACTAAATTTTACATTATAATTTAAAAAAAAAACCTAAAAGAATATAAAAGTTTTAGCAATAAAGTAGTTATAAAGTAATATTGCTAGTAATATTAAAAATTAAATATATTAAATAACTTTTATTTAGTTAGCTAAATAAGTAATTAAACTAGCTAAAAGAATTTAAAAAAGTATAACTAGCTAAGCTTTAGCTATTAGTTAGCATAAGTTTAGCTTATATATAATTTATATACTTATAACGCAGCTAGTAAGTTTTATAAATAAGTGCTTTATTATATATTGCTATTAATTTTTATATTTTTAATTGTTTTACTAAAAAAGCTAAAAATAAGCTATTAATACTGTTAATTTTTAGCGCATAGTAAGGCAAATATTATAACTATAACGTTTTATATAAAATTGCTATTTATAATAGCATAATATTTTATAATATATAGTATATAATATATATACTAAAAATATAATATTTAAAACCCTTTAAAGTTAAAAAGCCTTACTATATTATATTAACCTTAGTATAAGTAGTAAGCATAAAAGTTTTTATTACTTTAACTATATTAATTTACTAGTATTGCGCTTTAGCTATATTTAGCTAGTAAATTTAAATACTAATATACTAGGAGCTTTAAAAGTGCAATTAAACCTAAGTTTATAAGGTATATTTTAAGTATATAATGTTATATATATATATATTTATTTTATAGCTAAAATTAAGTATATAAGTATAAAGTATAAGTTATTAAAAATATATAAGTACGTTTATATAGTTTTTTAAAGCATTAGTTTAAGCAAGTATATATTTTAGTTTAGTTTTAGTTTTAATATAAGTATATATTTTCTTTTTTTACTTATTAAGTATAT
>MU401613.1:0-11594 GCA_022579005.1 Poronia punctata
GTTTAAATAATAATACTTAAAATATAAAATATTTTTTATATTTAAAGTAGTGTTTATTTAGCAAATTTATATATTATACTAGTATATTTATTATAGTATATAGTTTAACTATTATATTAGTTTATATAGTAACTTTTTATTTTAATAATATATATTTATAAAAAATAATTATAAGTATTGCTATTTTAGCTACTAAGTTTATATATAGTTATTATTTAAGTATATATAATATAATGCTATGTTTATAAAACTATAATATACTTAAAAAAATTCTTAGTTTTAAGTTTTAATATAGCTATGCTATTATTTTAATATATACTTTTAGCTTTATACTAGTTTGTAATAGTATTAAAAAAATTGCTATCTTATTTAGTTTAATTATATTTTTTATTTTTTTAAATAGCATTAGTTAAAGTGCTTAATAAACTTTATATAGTACTTTTACTTTATTAAAAAACTATTTACTTACTATTATATTTAACTCTTTTAAATTTGCATATATTATAAATATATTATGTTAACTTTTAAATTTAGCTAATAATTTAATATATATATACTTAAAAAGAATTTTTTAACTTAATATTGTTTTTAGCTTTGCGTTAATAATTACCTTTTTATATAAAGCGTAATTATTGTTTATATAAAAAATTTTACTTAATGCTGCTATTAAGTTAGTAAAATCTTTAAAATAGTTTTTAACTATTAGCTTATAGTATAATAATAATTGTTTTATATTTTAATAACAAAAATTTTCTATTATATGCTTTATATACTAGTTTTTTAAAAAAAACATTATTTAATATTTTTTATAAGTACGTTTATATTTTAGTGCAAGCGCTAGTTTACTAATAATTATAAAGACTAATAAATAGTTATTAATATTTTAATTGCTATTTAGCAATATATAAACTTTATTTTTATTATTTAAAATCTTTTTTAAAAAGAAGTAGCTATTTTATTTTAATTTGTTTTTTTTTTTAATTTTTATTTTCTTTATTATATGCTACGTATACTTTGTTAACTTATTATTTGCTTTAAGTGTTTTATTATTTTAGTTGTTTAACTTAATAGTTAAATTTACATTTTTAAAGAAATTGTTTATTTTATAGTTTATAAAATTAATTAAAAGTTTGTTTTTTATTATAGCAATTATTATAATTATATAGCTTATTTTAGTTATATTAGTTATTATAATTATTATAATTGTTATAATTATTATAATTATTATAATTGTTTTTATTATATAACTTGTTTGTTTAGCTTTAATAGTTGCTATAATTATTATATTTTTAATATATATTCTTTTATTATTTTTTTAAAATATTATTATATTAAGCTGCATATATATAGCTAAGCGTTAAAATTATATTAAAGCTACTTAATAGCTTTTAATTAATTATTATTAAAAAAAATAATATAATTGTTTATTTATATATTGTTGCTTTTTTTTTTAAATAATTAAAGTATTTATAAAATACTATATTTAGTTTTAGTTTAATAACTAGTTACTATAAAAATAAGTAAATTATATTATAAACTTGTATTAATTACTAAATAAGTGTTTTAAAACCTAACGCTTTTATATATTTAGTAATTTTAGCTACTTATAATTAAATTAATATACTATTTTAAAGTTAGTTTGTTTTAAATATATTATTTAAATTTTAAAGTGCTGCAAGAGCATTTGCTAAAAGCATTTAAAATTTATTTTAAAGTTTTTTTAATATAATTGCATTATTTGCTAGCATTATTTTTTAAAAATCTAGTTTGCATTTTTTTGCTTACTATGCTTGTATATTTTCTTAAAGTAGTTATAAGAAATTTTTTTAAATAATTATAGCTTTTGCTAGATTTTTTAAATATTTTTTAATACTATTTTTAAATAGTAGCACATTATGCTAATAAGTGTTTATACTAACTATAATATAATCTTTTTAACTAAATAATATATTAATATTAAAGTTAAAGTAACTAACTTATTAGATTTTCTAGCTATGCAACTTATTATTATTATTGCTAGGCTATGCTTAATTATTAAAAAACTTAAGTGTTTTTGTTATTATAGCTATTATTTTAGTTATTTTAGCTAAATTAAAAAGTGCTAAAGTAGCTAGTTAGTTTACTATATTGCTATTAAGTTAAAGTTATAATTTTTATTAAACTATTAATAATTTTAGTTATTATATTAGCTTAATAAGTAGTTATTTTTAAAGTTTTGCAAACTTCTTTGCTAGTAGTAATATAGCTATAATGTTAATAAAATAAAAAGCTAACGTTTAATAAAATAGGTTTAGTGCTAATAAAGTATTTAAGCTATTATTTAATAAGGTTTTATTAAAGTTAAAAATAAGTAGTTTTTTTTTAAAAAAAATATATTATTTATTTAATAAGTTATTATTAAGATTTTTATATGTTTATAATACCTAGTTATATAGTTTATTAACTTTAAACTTATAAGCTTATTTGTTTACTTGCTAACTTACTAAATATAGTAAAAAAGCAAATGTTTATTTATTATTTTTTATAAAAGGCATTAGTTTAAATTTAAGTTTTAAGTATTTATTTACTATACTTTTAAAATATTTTGTTTTTAAGTTAAGCTTAGCTTAGTTAATACTTTAATTTTTAATATTTTTTAAAAATTTGTTAACAGCAATATATTATTTAATTATATTAATATTTTTGCTATTTATATAGTTTAAAGTATATAGCGCCTACTAAAATATTTTAACAGTTTATTTATTTTAATAATATATAGCGCTTACTAGTTTTTAAAGTATTTTTTTAAATAAAAGTAAAATTAAAAGCTTTTTTCTTTATTTTTTAATTTATATAACGTAGTAAATTATTATAAATAAAGAATTGCAAAAAAAAAAAGAAAGTAAGCTGCAAAAAACAAAATAAACAATTAAATTAAAGTATATTTTTTATAATGCTATAATTAAAGCGTTAAAATATTGTTATAATTTTTAGATTTAGTGTTTTTATAGTTTAGTCGATTTTTTATTATATTAACTAATTTACTTTAGTTTTTTTAAAAAAAATATACTATAAAGATCTTATTTTCTATATAATAGTTATAGTTATAGTGCAGCTAACTAAGCAGTATTGCTAGCTACTATTTTAATAGCATTAAGTTAGTATAATAAAATAAAAATAAATTAACTAGAGTAGAAGCAAGGTTTAAATAATTTTTTAAATTAATTTATGCTATGTTTGTAAACTAATAAGGTTATGTAATAAAGTTACGTAACGTATCTATATAATGCATCTTTATAATGCACATAACATCTAAGTACTAAATGTTTTATATTTTATAATTTTAGTATAAAATACTTTATAAAATAAGCTTTTTTTTTATACTTTTATACTAATATTATACTAAAAAATAAAAACCTTAAGTGCTTGCTAAGATTTTATATATAACTAATAACTATTTAAATGCTGCTAACTTTAGCATTTTATAAAAATATGCGCTATTTTGTTTTTTTTATAGCTACTATATTTAATACTAACGTAATAAACCTTATAATGTCTTTTTAAAGCTTAAAATAAGCCTTGTTAATTAGATTTTTATTTATAATAACTATATTTTTATTATTTTGTTTTTAGTTACTATTTTTAATAAAAAAAATAAAATACTTAATTTTTTTAAAGTTTATTATAAGTATAATAACCTTTTTATTATTAGTATTAATGCTATTTTGCTTAAAAAGCTTTATATTATATATTTAAGTTTACTTAAATATATATAAGTTAATTAGCAGGTTAAATACTTATAAAAAAATCTTAAACAATAATAAAATTTAAAAAAAAATAAAAGTATATTTTTTTTTATATATAAAATCTTAAAATATAAAAGCTAATAAAATGCTTAAGCTAGTTATAGTAGTAAAATTTTAAAAAAAACAAAAATATGTTCTTTTTTATATATAAAATCTTAAAAAATATAAAAGCTAATAAGTTATACAATACTTAAGCTAATTATATAAATATAATTAAAAAAAAATATAATAGCTATTATTACTTATATTAGCTATAAAATAATATATAAAAGCAATAGTGCAACTATTAATAATAAAACTATAATATAGTCTTAGCTAGCAAAAGTACTTTTTTTAAATAATGTTAACTTTTTTGCTTAACTTAGCAAATGCTAATATTTAAAAATAGCTTATATATTATACTTTTTTTTTAATTTACATTATATAAGTATACTAGCTAAGCTATACTTTTAATTAATTATTTTTATAAGCGCTTAACTTTTAACTATATTTAATAAGTATTTTTAATTAATTTAAATAGTTATAATAGTTATAATATATTAATAAAATAAAAATAGTTATAATAAATTAATTAATTAAATAAAAATAATTATAATAAATTAATTAATAAGACTAGTAGCACTAAAATTAATTATAAGTAGTAAAAATAAAAATAGTAGCAAAAAAATTAACTACAAAGTAGTAAAAATAAAAATAAAAATAAAGTAGTAGTAATAAAAAGTACTTTTATAAATACATAAAAGTTTAAAAGTATTTTTTAACAAATTAATTAAAAATTTAACTACAATATTCTAGCGCTTTAATTATAAATTTATAATAAGTACAGTAAACAATTTATAGCGCACTTTTTTTAAAGACTTGCAAAGCTTGTTTAATTTACAAGGCTTGTTAGCCTTGCGCAAAGCTTGTAACCTATGTTACCTTTACAAACCTAGGTAGGCTTGCTGTACTATAACCCTTGCGCAAGCCTTGTTAGCCAGCCAGGACTCCCGCTAAGGTAGTATCTAGGTACATTACATACTATGCTACAGCTACCTAGACCACTGGCACCTAATATTACATACTTATTCCAGCACTGATATATTAGGCAACTTACCTTTATACACATCTTCTCACCTCATACAAAAGTGCATCTTTGTAAACATGAGAGCTACGTATTGTCATCCCCCCTTACGTGCTCCTTATGCTTCAACATGTACAGTTTCATACATATAAAATAGGAAATATAATATTTTACACATGAGAATGTCCTTCATCTGCATACCTGCATTGCCTTTACGACAACTCCGCATCGAACACCTCCTACCGTGACGGACCCGTGTCGGCCATCATCACCATGTCCCCTAACATGTCAAGCTATTACTATTCGGGGCAATATCTAGGACCACCACCACGGCACAACTTTGGTTTACAGTGTCGCTTAGCACCGGTTAAGCACCGATTCCCGGCCGACCCGACCAGAGAGGACATCCCTCCTGTCAAGGCCCAGTTCTTCTACTGCTCTCCAACCCCCATCGACGACCCTCTCTCGGCCATTGCGGCTCCACCCGACACGAGGTCCACGAGGGCTGCGCTTCAACCGTTTTCTCCGGGAGACAATAATGCTCTGGAGACCGCCTGGCTTAGCCTTGCCACAGACGACTACCAGCAGAATCATGATTGCGCGTACCGGCAAAAGACCCCGAGCCCGTCCCTCGAAAGGGCCAACAAGGAGAGGATCGCTGTTATTGCACGCCATTTTGCCTTGAAACATGCCGCTAAACATACACGCGACGGCTATGCGCGGGACTCGGAGTTTCCCGTGGACAGGACGGCGCCCTCCATCGACGGCAGTCTTCCTCTATGCTGTCCAGAGCTTCTCGTTGAAGTGGGCCTTGCCTTGCGTAACTCGTTTTGCGCCGTAGCTAGACGAAAGCAGGACATGTTGACAACTGAATCCGTCGCTCAGATGGTTATGGCGGAGATGCAGAGCATGCGGACCGACTCTTCTGCCGTCGTTCCAGAAACGCGTAAGAAATCGAACAGTGTGTCTGGGGGGCTTGTAGAGTCCAAGTACGACTCTCCCGGGCCCTCCCGCGGCGGAATCGACACATTCGGTTCTGCAAAGGCATCGCTTCCGAACGATGGCATAACAGGGAAGCCATTTGTACGGGTAGGTACGCCCGAGGCTACCACAGTCCCCACGTCTTCGTTTCCACGGACGCCTGCGTTCCCACCACCGACTCCCACGCCGGACGAGAAACGACCAACACAACCCTCACATGAAGCGAGACCGTCGTCCACCGAACTAGACGATACACCGGGACTGAAATCGGTTGAGGTACCAGTTGGTGTATCTAGATTGCGTACGTTGCACCCTCTGAATGCGTCTATCTGCCCCAGTCGACCATGCTATCTACAGTATAATACGGTGTTAACATGGAGCAATAGATATGGTCACTCTCCCCGCTTTGCAGATGAAACCCATATACTGGTCGCCGGTCAACGACCTCGCTACTGTGCTTCGAGCTACCTGGTTCTATCGGTTGGTAACCTTCCGAGAATGGGGCTTAGCGGTATCCCCCGCCAACAGACAGGATGCCGCTGACTTTTCCATAGAGACGATATGAGGCCCATCGATCCCGGTGTGGCCAATCAGCTCGAGGCCGGCTACCGGGAATTAAAGCCCCATGCGGAGACTTGGAAAGACGAACTCAGGTGTGCCGTCGAGGTCGGCCCGTTGGGAGAAGAAAAGGTATCGCATCCCCTCTGGCCAAGCCCGCCGACCTCGTCTAGTAAGAAAGCGGCCGAGTCGGACCTGGCCGAGCCCCTCGTATCCAACGATCCGTTCTGCGCCGCCCGCTGTTTCCGTGGTGAGGCGGCAGCGGAGGGCAGTATACTCCCCAGTGCCAACCAAGGTAACTCTTCTCCGCTTCCCTCTCAGAAGAAGTTTGAACATTACCACGTCATCTACAAGGATGAGAAGAACGCATTTTTGTTAAAGCCGAGCTTGAAACCCTCGGGATATTACGGTCGTCGACCTGTAGCCAAGATCGTACGGGGCATGACCATCGGCGTTCCCGTCGTACGAGGCTTCAATTACGAGGTGTGGAAGAGCAAGCATCAGAAGAGACAGACGCACCAGCAGATGGTCTCGCAGGGGCAGCCCTTATCCGGCAACGATGACGGAGGGATGCGCAGCGACGATATCTGTCCGGCCTGTAAGGCGGAGAAGGAACGTAGCCGGGTGACCGAGTAAGATATGCTGAGTCTATGCCTCTCTCTTTCTCCTGTCTCCCTGCTCTCACACCACTCCCCAGCCTTGCGTCGTCTGTGACGCGACGCCAAAGGCCTACAATAATTTGGATGAACCGCCCCCTCAGGAACGCTGGCTAACCGGGCTTTGGCCCTCGCATAGTCTCGTCCTGGTCGTTCACGGCATCGGCCAGAAGCTTGCTGAGCGCGTGGAAAACTACCATTTTACCCACTATATCAATGCATTCAGGCGGGCCATGAATGTAGAGTTGAACAATAACGCCGTGAGAGCGGTTCTGCGCGATGAACAGAATGGCATAATGGTTTTGCCCATCAACTGGCGACAGGACCTCTCGCTAGAGGACGGCGGGCCGATGGGGGGAGAGGACAAGGCCAAGTATGCCGGGCAGCCCTTTAGCCTCAAAGACATCGAGCCCAAAACGATTCCGGCTGTGCGCACGATGATCTCAGACGTCATGTTTGATGTTCCTTTCTACATGTCGAATCACAAGCCCAAGATGGTCGCCGCACTCGTGGGCGAGGCCAACCGTGTCTATAGGCTATGGTGTCGAAACAACCCAGGCTTCTCGCAAAGTGGCCGGGTCCATCTGATCGGCCACTCGTTGGGTAGCGTCATGTCGGTCGAGGTCCTGTCACGGCAGCCGACGAATCCCCCCGTCCTTGACCCGGCCAGGCCGCTCCAGACCAACTTTTTCGAATTCGACACGAAGAATCTGTTTCTTCTCGGCAGCCCGGTCGCGTTCTTCCTACTGCTCGAACGGGGCGCCTTGCTGCCGAGGCGGGGGCGGCACAAGGCCGGGGCCGACACGACTGATATAGTGTCGGGCGACGTGGTCGGAGAGGCCGGCCAGTTCGGCTGCTTGGCCGTCGACAATATCTACAACATCATGGCGCGTGAAGATCCGGTGGCGTACCTACTCAACGGCACGATCGATCCCAAGTACGCATCCGGCTTGAAGACGGCCTACGTGCCCAGCGCCACCCCGTCGTTGCTGCAGTCGGTGGGGAGTGCCATGCTAGGTCTAGTGCCGGGCGCAACGTCGACTCCTCCCGGCGCTCCTGGGGCTCCGTATGCAGCACTGGCGAAGCCGCCAGCGGTGCGTCTGCCGTCGCAGCTCGAGCTCGAGGTACACGACTTCTCGCGCGAGGAGATTGCCGAGAGGAAGGCTCTACTACTCAACGACAACGGACAGATAGACTATTTCCTCAAGTCGGGTGGCGGTCCTCTGGAGCTTCAGTATCTAAATATGCTCAGTGCCCATACGAGTTATTGGGTGAATCAGGACCTTATCCGCATGCTGTGCCAGGAGATTGGGCGCAAACCAGGCAAGGAGAATACTCTACCGGCACTCAGGGCCGTCAAGACAACAAAACGCGCCGTTCCCACCTTTGGCTGACATGTCTCGTCGACCTCCTCTCGCTTGGTAACAAGTTTTGGGGCGCTGACAGAGGGTTTTTACTTGGTTCTTTATTCAATCAAGTAGAGGTAGGCAGCAAATATCCTCATCTGAAGCAAAGTACAATCTATCATGGATTCTGGTACTCGCGTGCCCACGCACTCTAGCCTTGCCTGCAAACTCGGGCAGTGTCCCCGTAGAATTGGACCAACTGGCTGGTCCCCTGAGCAAGGCTAGACAGAGGTATGGAGTTTTTTAAGCAATAAGCACGGATGTCTTTCACTCTAACCTCTGTGGGGTAGTGCCTGGCGTGTGAACAAACACTATACATGTAAATGTCGGCCAGTGCTACTCCAGAGCACACATGTGCGTATTAGGTATCTTCTGGTATATGTCCCAACTTACCTCTTTAAAGTGCTCCGATTTTTCCTTTTTCCCTCATCTTTCATGCAGAGCATGGTGCTCATACTCATCCGTCATCTATTGTCAACCCGCCTAGACCGGCTACCAACAAAAAGGGACGTCCTCGTCGGTCCAACCCCGGAAAGTACAGTTTGAGAAGGGACACCAATGGTATAATAGTATGTATAGATACACATAGCTCAAGATAGTCCACGTCACGTTTAACCCTTGCTTATTTATATATGGTAGTTGACTTGGTAGGTTAGGCTATTCGGTGGGTAGTCTACTTAATGTATGGATTCAGCGTCTTGTGCCGCCGTAGGACCGCTATCCCGTCCCCAAACTTGTGACTTGGGGTGGGAGATTATTCCTTCAGAAACGAACTGTGCCGCATTCTGGTCTGCACTCGGTAAGGAGGGTGGGATGCTTTGGTTGGTCGAAAGGCAGGCCGATGAGAGGCAACGGCACAGCACAGCACAGCAGCACAGCAGCACAGCACGAACCGGGGAAAAACGAGCCCAGTGCTTGTTGCCCTTTCCACCCGAACTTCCTAGTATATACCATACCTACCCTACACGCCTATTCCTACTATTCCTTCTACTTCCGTCCCATTCCTACGCCTGTCACTATCACTGTCACTGTTACTTCTACTTCTACTCCCACTCTTATTCCTATTCCTATCCCTAGTGACAATCTACCCCTGAAATACCTAGGACTGTTCGGGGGTCCTTCCTGTGCAAGGCATCCTTTGAAATTTCTCGCTCTAGAGTCGTCTACCAGGTGGTTCAGCAAGTGGGCTCGGGCTTTACTTGACTTGGGTCGCAACTCTACACACCACGAGCCGGGATGAGGGGCTATCTCTAATGATGTTGGGTTAAGATTTGCCGCCAAATTGGAGCCAGGTAGGCTCCCCTCAAGCAATGCTCAGCTGTGCTCTCCGATCTGCCGTTTCACGTGGCCAAAGGTGCATGCGTCGGTGGCACATGCTGACTCTTTCTTTCTCTCTTCAATCTACGTGGAGAAGTTAACATGCTTTAGTTGGACCCTCGAGTCATACTCTTGAACGTGCAGGGACGAGGCGAAGACAAGGTTATTTATGTCGACTGTTGGGTTGCATGCGTCCATTTCCCATCCCATCATGCTCCAGAGCCATGGTGGACGATGTGACCCAATGCATGGCTATTTAGGGGAACCTCGTGGAGGCCCTGTTTTGTGAGAATGGCGGGAATAAGCGTCAAGAGGGGGAATTCGTGCGATGTACTGGATACCGAATATGCCAGTATCTACCTATCTAACCTAGGCCGTACAGGTACAGCAGTCTGTCCGCTCCCCAACAGGCTGGCGGCGATCCGTGACAGCGGAGAAAGGTGATGAGGAAATGTGGCCGAGGTGACTGTGACTGTGGGTGTGCGGGCCTTGTGGCCGATTCGATTCGTCCAATAGGGGCTTCTAGGTGAGTCAGTCTCCTTTCTCCCCTTGGGAGCCTCGTCGTGCACCAGTTCAGACCTGACACCCTGACTTGGCCTTGCTTTGACTCTAGGTCGGAGCGAGGACGTCCGGGCCGTGGTGAGAGACAACATGGTGAGCGTCGAATCTGCCCAAAGTTAAGCATCTCGTACCCGGGCCAAATAGGGGGGAAGCCTCCTTCACCGCCAAGTAGGCACGATGTGTACTTTCTCTTCATATATGTTTAAAGCCACGTAGAGTTGGACAGTATGAGGCAGACAAATACTTCCCGTGCCACACTCGACCCCTTTTAATAAAATAATTGCCTCAAAAAAGGTGCTGGTAGGTTACCTACAAGTACATCATTTGTATTTTATAGCCACCTGTGGTCTGGGTGTCGCTGTTCATTTCTGTTCCACGATATTGCCACTGTGTCCCCGTGACTCCATCTTTAGTCTTTTATTCCCTTTATTTTTCTTGCTATCCCTGGAAGCAAGCGGATTGCAGAGGAGGAAGGGACCACCCGTGTACCGGGGCGTGATACCTACTCCTTGTAATCATACAACCAATACCTGTATGAACAGAAAAATAATAGTCAAGGTCCTGATCGACACTCTGTGCCATGGTGGTTTTTATCCTACTGCCTATCCTACTATTTTATCTTTCTTCCTTGTTTCTTCCTCCGGGTGTGAGTTGACTCAGTACGTGTAAACAGGCAGCAATGTGTTTTGTCCTACGCAGTAAGCTATGTATAGGTATGGCTTGTTATACTCGTATAAGTTAGGTACATGGGCGGTAATGTTTTTATAAGCCATAGCTATATGCTAGGTAGCCGTGCTTGCCGACTCCTTGCCTACCCACCTAATCAATCAAGTTGCTCTTGATTTTTGACAATACCTACCTAGGTTACAGCATACTTTGCATGTCAAGACCAGCTTACTCAGGCCAACCCAGATATTTTAAGAGGACCGACATTATTAAGGCTGCCTTCCGAGCCCGCCTCCTCCCCGTGAACCCTTTCTGTAAAGAAAAAGAAACCCCGATTTTGGATTTTGCAGGTTAGAATCTGGAATACCGTGACCCACGTAGGTTAGCTGAAGGCTGAATACCAGGAGATACTGTGATCTTAGGCGTAGTGGGCGCTTAATTGTCACAGCAGAGGAATACAAATACTGCGTGTAGGCACTTTTGCCCACGGGGGGGGGGGGGGGGGGGGGGGGGGTGATTTGGCCACGAATGGGTTTAGGTGGTGTTTAGTTTGGGGGGGGGTGGGAGAGTTTTGTTAGGTGTTTGGGTTATGTAACAGGTG
>MU401613.1:11604-35503 GCA_022579005.1 Poronia punctata
CCCCCCCCCCCCCGGGCCCCCCCCCCCCCCCCCCCCCCCCCCCCCCCCCCCCCCGCCCCCCCCCCCCCCCCCCCCCCGCGCCCCCCCCCCCGCCGCCCGCGCTTATGGGACCACTCAGGTCGATCGTTCGTTGGAAGATTCGAGGGCTTGTCTACCTTATTTTATGCTCTTTCTCTCTCTAACCTGGTCTGGGCTAGGCCCTCTATCTAGGTTAGACTAGACTAGATTAAACGGTTGGCTACTTTTCCGGTCAGGGACCGAATGCATGGAACTCTTGTCTCAGCACAGACGCCTATGAATCGACAGCAGAGTTTCTTAATTTAGATTAGTTGGGTCTACGTACGTAATACGTACCTAACGTCTCTAGTTGGAGGACCAGGCATAATCACGGCCGGGCCATTTCACCGGCGCGGCTTGGCGGATCCGAGGCGTAAAGGTGCATAAACATACACGGTAGGTAGTCTAATAAAACCTGGTATTTCATGTCTCGTGGAGACAGAGACGGCTGTTGGCTGGCTTCTCTAAACATGGCTTTTAGTCGGGAGGTATACGTCATGTTTGGTGTATGGACATATACGTCTGTACGAAAATGTGTAAGGACAGGCATTTGGAATCCGAATATGTGTAACCGTTAGAACTTTGGCATCGGGGCGGGACCATATACGCAGAAAAGAGAGACGAAACCAATCGAACTACCAACCACCCAGTTCTGACCAGGTTTCTATCGTACCTTTCTCTAGGGACCCGTCCATCCGTCCACCCGTTCGTCTGATTGATAGTTTGATTTGTTTGGTCACTTTATTCGTCTTCGCGTTTCATCATTACCAGAGGGCTGGCTGGGCCTTGAGATCAACCGCTTCTCGAGGTTCGTTCCGTTCCGAGAAAGCCTTCTACAAAGACGGTTTTGCGACATTTCCGGGTGGTGAAGATTGGGTTCCCAGCGCGAAATGTCGGAGCATATGGATGATATAAAAAAGGGACCAACAAGCACCTTTATTGGGGAGCTGGGACCTTTTGCTGCAGAGCTTCCGTCGTCCTTGTGTCTACCTTGGACTGACTGGTCCCCTTTACGTGTTTCTACAAGGTACTCGAGGTTACCTTGGATATATGTAGGTCTATATGTACCCTGGTTGCTTAGCGTGTAGTATAATGTTTCACGTCGTACAGACAAGATTGAGTTGGAATGCAAGCCGACACACTTTGTTGAGCCAATACATACATACAGATGTTAGAGGTCGTGTATGTGTAGGTACTCGTAGATAACCACACAAAGCTGTATGTACCGGTGTTGCGCTCTGTTCGGACATGGGGGAAACTGCCATATAAAAATTGCCATGTTCACCGCAAGTATCGATGGGAACGAGGGTTCTAAAGACTCTGGTGTTACCAGGGATCAGCTGTGCAAGTTCTGATTGGCTATATAGCGGTATGAAGCGGAGGAAGCTGAAGTAAAGAGCCAATCAGGTCTTGTAACACAAACCCATCCAGAGCACAAGTACCTAAATCTTAAGCTGACCGCTCTTCTTGGCCGAAAAGGTCGGCTGGGGCAAGATGGGGCAAGATGGGGCAAGATGGGGCAAGATGGGGCAAGATGGGGCAAGATGGGGCAAGATGGGGCCCTCGGGTTTTTGCTGGCTTCCATACAGAAAGCAATGCGGGGCCCTTTTTGTGCTTGCCTTGGCACGCTTGGGCAGCCAGCAGCCAGCAGCCAACCCGAACCCCGGTGCCCCGTCCCCTGGCACGTCTGGCTCGTCGGCTGGCCTGGCTGCCTGGCTGCCTGGTAACCCAACCCCTGTTCGCAGCAACACCCCGGGTGCCCGGGGGAGCCAATGTTTTCTCGCAAACGGTTTGGACAGAACAGAAAAACCACCTATCGGCAAACCGGTACCTTGCCCACGATATCGTGCTGCTCTAGCCAAATAGGAGGTGAGGGGTAAATCGCAGCACATTCCACATATTAGGTAGGTAGGTAATAAATATACTTGATGAGCGAAATACAATGTGCTTATTTACCCCATTACGGGGAAATCTGTTATGTACCGCAAACAGTCTTTACAACAAAATCTTGGTCGTGCACCTCTGGACACAGTGGGGTGTATGTAATAAAGGATATGTAAAGGACATGTACGAGGCAAGGATTTGGGGTCAACCGTGTAGGTACCTAGCTGGCTTGTACTGAGAAACCCGCCTCGGTATGATCTACTTGTAGATACTTTGCAGAGATACCCAGATGGCAAAAGCTGGCTAGGGCGCACTTGGGTGGGTTACATTTACGAGCATGTGTACAGGAAGTGCTGGTCTGTCAGCCTGCCATTCTGTTTGCACGTGCGCTTGTTGTAAGGCTGAAGCGGTCAAGTAACCGGCCTTGTATCTACGAGTATTCAAGTTGTTTATTATTGTTGTCTCAATTACTAATAATCTTGTATCAGCTTGTTGATACATGCATATAGGCAATAAGCTTCTCTTAGCACCTGCAACAAACAGGGCCTTGTTCCTGCGCTGCTAAAATTGAACCGTTCCTCCAATCCCCCAAGCCTTCCCTGTCAACGTCTAACCTACCTGCCTACGAACTACGAGTAGGTAAATCGATGGTCAGCACCTTCTTTTCTGTTCCTCACATATACCCTACACCAAGTCAAGCCGCACCTTGTAGCACGATTGATGAAATAAACGGGTTAACCTCTGAGGTTTACATTTCTTTCAACTACTTTACCAATACTTTATGATACCGGTCAATATCAGTAGATAGGTAATTAAGCATGAGCTCGTACTACTATTTTGCTTTGAATTTGATTGTCTGACAAGGTAAAATCCATGTTTGCTCCCACCTCATCGCATCGCATTGAATCGAATACAATCTCATCTGTTGCGTAGATCCCGAACCGAAACGACGACTCGGTACTGTAAATCATTGGCTTGTGTCCACCGATTGCGTAGTACACAAATAGGCATACCCAAACATACCTACGAGTACGTATACATGCTGATTAGGTTGTGTACCTATGAGTCTAGTAGTATGACGTGTATGTAGTTAGCTACTATCTACCTACTTACTCATTTCATTCTACGCGTAGAGCAGGTCCTAGGGGAGAGGAGAGGCTACGATCCAAGTTTAACTCTGTGTTTATATGCATAATAGATCTGCAAGTTTAAATCAAAATTACTAAGTAGAGAGACGACCAGTTTTTAATGGCTTGTTCTCATATTTCCAGTGTTGCTGTCTTATAGTACGGCATTGCATTAATAGAAGGAACCACTGGTCTACCTACTCGTACATGGCAGGACAGTGCATTTGTATGCTTCTGCTTGACGAAGGCGAGCAGATGCCCACTCCCATGTTGGCTGTTGCACATATTATCTGCAGACCATAGGGCAAGGGCGAGAGGGGGATGATGTCTTATGGTTCCGACGACCAAACAAGCGTTCCTGCATGGCATTGTGCACCTACCATGTGGCTCGAATACCCTACCAGTTACACATTACATGTAAGTATGCATGTAATTACGTTGTCAGACATAATCATCTTACCCTTATATGTGCATACATTGTCTGTTGGCTCTATATCCTATGCCCTACTATCTACTTCGTAAAGGAAACAATACGGGTACGGTAGACAGGAAGCGCTTGCTTATCAGTCTGCTTCCAATTCAGTAAATTCCATTTGCGTTACCAAGACAGCAGCAGCAGCAGCAGCAGCGACTACATTTTAGACGGTAATGCCCTTTTTTACAGATACCAACTACCTTGTAACAGCCTTGTGATCGTTATGAAAATCAAAGTGTTATTTGGTCTGATGTATGTATACCTACCTGTCACCCGGGCTCTGTTTCTTTTTTCGGATCTGGAAGGATTATGAGGAATGCTGCAGGATACCTTTTTGGCACCATGTTTGAAACATTACCCACGGCTGTACGGGTAGCTTCAGTTTTAAAGTAGGTTATCAAGTAGAGACATGTAGAAGCTATTGATTAGCAGGGGGCAAACTTAGGTCTAGGATGCACAATTATTTAATCCCCCGCTTAAAATAAAAGGATGGGGTTTTATTATTCTTCTTTTCCAACTCATCTATAGTAGTCCAGGCATGCGAACTATATTTCAACCTTACATCATTGCAGCACATACCTCCTTGTCCAAGGGGATTCGCCCAAGTTTTGTCAAGTTATCGTGTTGGCC
Organism: Poronia punctata; assembly: GCA_022579005.1. Taxonomy (NCBI): domain Eukaryota; kingdom Fungi; phylum Ascomycota; class Sordariomycetes; order Xylariales; family Xylariaceae; genus Poronia; species Poronia punctata. The sequence continues at coordinate 15,778 of MU401613.1, forward strand.
GACTGATTGTGCAAATTGCAACTCTAACTAAACCTGCGAGTAACACCTGTTGGCAAGATAAGGAAGGTCTCGATACCTGTATGCACGTTGTGGCCCGCCAAAGGGCCAAGGCCAAAAAAGGTCCCTGCCGCCTCCGCCCATTTTGCACCCTGTCACCCTGTCACCCAGTCATCTGAATACGGCGTGTTCCAGTCCAGGATTCGGCTTGACCATTGGGACAGGGGTGATTAGCAAGATGCATACCGCAGTAGTATTCTGTACAACCCTAAACTTGTTAGGTTACCGAAAATAGCCACACACGTGTGCAGCAAGTAGCATCAGGTAACTTGGTACTACATGTATATTCATAACCAAAGGTTTAAAAATATATTCTAAACAGGCCACGGCATAAAAGCTACGCTTTACATCATGCTATGCCGATATAACTATTATCGGCAGAACTTTTGGTTAATACCGACTCCTAATATCTACGAGTACATGTAAGTAATTCGCATATCATTGTACGTGTACGGTATAGGTGCGTGTAGCTTTTACAAATGTAGGCGCCCTATTGCTCTTGTGCCGGGGAAGAAGATTTGCCCTGTCTATAGATAGTAATTCCAAGTACTATGTAATTACAATTTACTCAGTAGGTGAACCTAAGCCCATCAACTTGTACCTACTCTGAACAACTAAATTTAATCTAGCCAAGGTAGACTAGCTCTCCATTTTATCTAACCTAGCCGTTCTTTGAGGGGAAACGGTAAACCTACTCTCGCAACTTCTTGCCCTTGGTTTTTCAGGCCCTTTCTCATCTTGAAATGTGAATAAAACAAGCTTCTGTAAACTAGGTACCTACCCTTCCCTCTCAATGCTTCAGAATCCCACCGATCCTATACCATCTCTACAAATTATATCGATGGTTTTTGTGAGTGACATAGCCAACCACCCGACCTAGTTAGCTACTTATATGTGCGGCGCTCTCTGGTTCTTAGATAGACTCCTGAGAACCCTGCTGCCTACCTCTAAGCGCATTGGTTCGCGTACGTGCTGTTATTCCCGGGATACAGAGTGACGGGACATAAATATGCACGGTGTACATAATATGGAGCCACACGGAGCAAGCTCACAACATATGGGCTCCACACTCTTGCACGACTTGGGTACCTTCAGGTACGTATGTAATTGACTGCTAGAGTTCAAAACGACCCACTTGAACGGGTCGACGGTTCTTTGGGCCGCTTGCGCTCCCGTGCTCAAGTTTTGCTATTGATAGAGATAGTATCCAATTATCTAACCAAATTCGGCTTGCAAACCTGGAGCCATTTCCCATGCTCACTCACTTGTCTGGCCGAACCAACTTAAGTCCTGTCTCCTTGACTTTGTAATAGCCTATACGAGGTTGATGATTCCGCCGACGCTGCTGCCCATGTACATGTCTAGTGTCGCCCCCAGGGTAGAAGTACACCTAGAAGAGGAAAGAAAAAAGACAATTGATGTTGAAAGGGGGAATATTTGTAAAACAAAACAAAACAAAAATAAAACCCCCTTTTCCACCCCGAGCTTCCAAAAGATGGTGGGAGAAAGATAAGGCATGCATATAACATCATGGCGGATCTGGATTCCCCCGTGTCCATTCACGTACACATTCAAGGTACGCTTTGCTATGCCGACGTGCCTGTTGCTCCCCCAAGGTAAACAAGAAGATGCAGACTACAATGATAATTATGATGAACCCACAATAGAGAAGGAGATGAAGAGTAAAGAAGGGGGATATGCAGAAGAAGAGAAAAACGCTATTTGTGCCCGTGGCGCCCGCCTAAGTCAAGTAGGAAATATCTTGGTCGACGTCATCATGTATAAACGCCTCACCCGCTCAAACCCGCTAGACAACTTGTTCCTTTTTCTCTTTCATCTCCTCATATATGGCGGTATGTCTGGTACGTGATTGTCATTATCGTGTCCACCCCTTGGAATGGTAGTTAGAGGGGGGAGATGCGGTGTTGGGGCCATCAGATGCCCAGAAGAACTTGGCACAGGCCGTATGGGCACGCTGTACATGTCATAGCCGTCGGTGCCAGTGCCGCGTAGATCCATCGTTCCAATATCGAACCGTTTCGAGCAGCCATCCTCCATGTGCCTATCAAAATCCGGTTAGCCCTCTGTTCTCGACATTTTTCGACAGAACAAAACCCAATATACCTGCGAAGCGTGTCCTTCCGCGCAAACGACCGGCCGCAATAGTCGCACCTGTGATTTTTCTCCTTCATGTGGACACTCTGGTGGTGTCTCTGGAGGTCCGTCTTCCGCACAAACTTCTTGGTGCAGTCGTCGTAGGTACAGGAGAAGGGGTACTCCCTCTTCTTGTCGTGTGTTTCCATGTGCGCCTTGTAGTTGTAGCTTCTGCTGAAAAGCTTCCCACACCCCTCGACGTCGCATTGGAAGTTGGCCTCCTCTTTCGATGTAAGTTTGCGCGTCTGTCGCTTTGGAGTTCTCGTCGGTATCCTCGGCATCTGCTGTTGCTGTTGCTGTTGTTGTCGACGGTCTGCTGCGAGCGTATGAGCCGCATTGCTACCGCTACCACTCCCGCCACCGACGCCACCGACGCCGCCGCCGCCGCCAGACGAGCCTGGATAATAATGATCCGAGTCCATTGCCGGGTAATCGGATTTCGCCCAGGAACCCGACGGCGCATCTGACAGATAGCCTGAGCTTCCGGCTTGGGATCCGTAGCTGCTCGTTTCGGCTATCAGGGCGTGAGACGAGCGTGGCGAGGGATACTGCGACAGCTCGCCGCCGCTGGCATAGTCCTGGCCGCTCTCCATCTTGATCCGTGGCATTGGCGACGCGCTATGATACGGGAGCGGATGTCTCGACGAGGCCGGATCTGGCGAGCGGGAGGGGACGGCGGTGGCAAGGGACGACGAGTGGTATGGAAGTCCCGAGGTATGAGCAATATGCGCCGAGTACAAGTCATGGCTATACGGCGCATGCATGGATGCCGACTCATACCCGACACTGACGTACGGGGCGTAATCCGGAGGCATCATGCCCTGCCCTCCCAGGGGCGGTCCGGAATGTACCATTGGTGTTTCCGCCCACCCGGCCGAGGTCGTCGCCTCGCCGGCTGGGTGTGGATTCCTCGAGTGCATGGTCGCGTCTACGTCGGTGCAAGCTTCGTAGGCAGAATCAGCCTTGTAGTAGGCGCCAACCAGGTCTGGCGAGCCGTAGTCGAGGCTCAGGCTTGGACTTCTAGAGTACGTTCGGGAAGATGCCGGCGATCTTGTGAGGGACGGGGGTGAAAGGTCCATGTTGAGAGCCCGAGAAGAACTTCAAAAGGGGCCGGTGTGGTAAAGTGACGTTGGGCTGTTATTATAAGTCGGGACCAACTTTGAGCTGAGTGAGGCGCAGGTACAGATATGGATTCATTCACTGGGAAGTCATTATGTCAGGTAGGTAGAGTGGCTCGAATGCTTGTCCACGGGGCCGGCTCCATCCGTACGCGGGGGGTGAAGCTCAGATCAGGCCAGGCCAGGGAAGGCGAAAAAGATGGATGGAGAGAGCCCTGGTGTGTATTTCGTGCTATGGGCTCGCATGTGTGAGAGAGAGGGTGTCTAAGTGCGCATGGGAGCCCCAACTGGATGATGATGGCAAGCCACTTTACAGTACGTTTATTCACTTGCTTGTCAGTCGAAGGGGGCGGGCACTTCTAGGTAGATATACAGAGTCCTGGGTTCATACGCGTACGAGTACGTGTACTGGCAGCATGAGTACTTGAGGTACCATCCGATCCGAGGGGTGTTGGTGTAGGGGTAATGTAAGGGGTGGGATATTCGAGAGGGGGGATGTCCTGCAGGGCTGGAAAGCAACGGATAAGAAGTGACGAAAGAAATAAGGAGGCCAGAGGTAGACAAGGTAGGTACATAGAAATACCTACCAAAACCCACACCCACATCCACATCCACATTCACCCTCATACCCATACCCATATCCATATCCATACCCATACCCATACCCATACCCATACCCATACCCATACCCATACCCATACCCATACCCATAGCATCGGCGGGCTTAGGAGCATGCATGGAACTGGTACATGAGAGCGCAAGGGGACGGGGAACCTTGGAACTGGGGACTGGTGTACATATTGATTGTTAGATGAAACTCGGTGGGATTCGCGCAGAAGCGCTACGTTGGTTCTATAATAAGATGGGAACAACTAAGAAGAGGTAGGAAATCAGGCCACTAGGCCGCCGGAACGGCACCGCTGGTAGAAGAGACGGAACTTTCGATTTCCAACACCAACAATAATAGATACACGTAAAGGAAGACGACATTGCCACCAAGTCAAATAAAACTTTGGCCTTGTGTGTGTATTTTCCCAACTTAGCATATGTACCTCATAGGCTCATACCTACTGGATGTATTCAGCGTGTTGGTAGACTTGGTACGTGACGGGCTACCAGGGGTTTTAGATAAAGTATATAGCTGCTCTCGCTCTCTGATCTTTGATCTCTGATTTCTCTGATCTCCTTGATCTCTGCTCTTTACTAGCTGGCTAGGTTGACCTTCTGTTGCTAGTCAAGGCCAAGTAACTGGGGTTCGGGTTGTTCGACATCGACAACGGGGCCGGGGACTAACTAGTCTAATAACTGTTGTGCATCAGTTGGCCATTTTCATCTTACTTGGTAAATCCACAAGGGGGGTGGGTAAGCAAAGCCTTACATGGTCCCTCACGCGCTAACTACCCTAGTTGCCTAGATCCTATACATAGTAGACCGTATATAAGTACATAAGATACCTAAAGTACGTGTAGGTACTACAAACCTGGATACTTTAACTTGCAAATAAGTAATTGTACATAACCCCTAACCTATTTCCTAACCTTGCCAGTAGGTTATAGGAAGTACAACGTATCTACATGTAAGTAGCTGCCCTCCTTGTAAAAAGAGGGGGTTACAGTTAAGACAAGAGGAGGGAATGGCAAAGGGTAGGTGTATTAAAAGTATAAGTGTATGTGTACTTAAGTAGACTACCTATGTAGGTAAGGTAGGTAGATACATACTGTAAGGGTGCTGTGTTCCTTTTCAACTAAATAATACTAGACTAAAACAGGTAAACACTTAGCTACATATCTAACCTAGTGTGTATGTCCGTTTGTACTTGTAAGGTACTCGTATGGATGGTCCATCTAATTACATGTACATGTATGCAGCATGTGCGGCCCTGGCCCTGCATGCTGTAGGCGGACCTCAAGGTCACGGCAAGGGGAACTTTAACCGTTGAAGTTTTGGGGTTTCCCCCAACTGCTATGAACCTCACCTACCTCACCTACCTCATTAGCCACCGCGACGGCTTAATTACCTTGCGCATAATATGCCGTGTACACGTAGGTCTCTATGTTGTGTAACCAGTTGAATTGCCCGAGTGTTGTACTACCTCTAGGAGTTATGAGATTAAGGACAACTTCATTAATGCATGTATTTCACCATTGCTACATATCTGATTAAAAAAACCGGTACATACCTACTAACCTAGGTAGGTTATTACATATCTATACATACCAAATTAAATTGTTTCTTTAAACACAGACAGGCATGGTAGGTATAACTTATAAGGTAGTATGTAAGTGTAGGTATATACTTGTACTTGATCTGCGCTTACGAGTAGTATAAAGCAGGTATCCGGCCTAGTGCTTAATTGATCTTGATGGCTACTCTTGCTATTGTTAGTTCATGTAAGGAACTTTTGGCCTACTAACAACTATAAGTACATACTTAATAATGTGTATAAGCCGCCCTGTTGTGCAATATATAGTAAGGTTATGTAAATTGTAGAGGTTTTTTATATTTGTAAGTAATGATCTTGAACTATGTTGGTTCTTAGGTCTTGGTACCAAGGTTAGGCTAGATTAGGTGCATTTAACCTGAGGTTCTTAACATCCATCATGTACGAGTACGTATGCATATGTCAAGGGACGGTATTGTGGCGATCTGAGCCTATTTGTATTCCATCCTGTATGATAAATCCAACTGCTTCGCTGGTTATCTTGCCTGTGTCTGGCTATGCCAGCTACAAGACCAGGCTGGTGAGCCGGTGAGCTGATGATCCCTAGCTTAGCCGACGTACACGACGAAAGACCGAACCATCGTGCAGCCAAAGAAGAAGAAAAAGGGGCTGGGAAAAATCCTACTAGAGTAGCGAGCCCTTGAAACATTACTAACGTGCTGGCACAGTTGGACTTTGTCTACGACCTAATGCCAAGTAAATATGCATAATGTGAGGTACCTGCAGAAGCAAGAGACACTGATCAAAAGAAGAAAAATTATATTCCATCGCGAACCGATAGCCCTGTCGCGATCACCAGGACCTTCAATGTGAGAATAAACCAGATGTAGCAGTGACGACAACGATATCTGGGTAACACTTTCATAATAAAGTATTACTAGCTCCAAGCCAAAGTCCCGGGACACTCTTGATATCCCACATGTCGCATACAAGTTAGAGCGCCGTTTCGGCTTTAACGTCTGATATATATATATATCTATATTAATAGCTCAACCATCCAATGTTGGATCCGACGGAGTGGTTACTTCGAACCCCCCACGCTAACCTAACCTAATCTAACTCGATGGACCCGGCCGAGTCTATCTTTCTAGACGAGTCCTTTTTAACCAAGGTGTGGGCTGGCTTCACTTGGAACACCGGGCCACATAGAACGCGTTACTAACTCATTCGACAATACATAGCTCGGCGATATTAACTGGGGAACCACTTCGTGAGGTGGCGTCCAACAATTGTAAAAGTTGCTGTTCGGCTACGGTTGGCATTTTGTACGCACAAAACGTTGCTGGCCTAGATACTATACTCACTCACTGAGACGGCAAGTCCCAACGAGGCCGGGAAACACGCACTGAGAGGTGACAGGCAACAAGAGTAAACATGACCCGATCGATTTCAATTCCTACAGTCAGTCACGGTATTTTTCTCCTTTACAGCAAAAGCACAAATCCAAACGCTGGGTCCGATACAAGCCGAGACGCCTGATGTGGTTCTGCCACCCTCCTCGCCCGGGCCCGTATTCGTCTCATTCTTGGCCCACCCTCGCCCCATCAGCCAGCCAGCCATGGTCTAATCCCGGGTCCACTCAGCTCCCCATCTTGCTGGTAACGTGGAGCTTGGTCAAGACGTCAAAGGCTCCCGTCCCAATCTTGCCGAGGCGTCCCATGACAATACGTCCGCTGGGCGTTGCCAAGTCGTCCCAGTCGCCATCCAGGAGAGCATCTTTAAGGAAGGACAAGGTCGTCTCGAAACTCATCTTGGTGAACGGACTGACGTTGCCCTTGAGGCCATTGCGGTTGAACGGAGTGAAACCTCCATTCCTCGTCATGTAGTCGCCGATGAGATTCAGGTGACGCTTATCCACGCTGATGCTGTGACCCTCAAACACTCCGCCCAGCTCGAGGATAATGCTTTGCCGTGCTGCTTCCACCCCGTAAACACGCAGCACTGATGCGATGTCGTTGGTCTTGATGCTGTTAGGATCAATGAAATCACCATACTTTTGCATCGCCTCGAGGTTTACGCCATCTGTGTGGATCACGGCTCTTGAAACCTCCTCGCCCGTACGGGCGTCGCGAACCTTCTCGTCGGCTACGTATACGCACGAGCGGATACCCGGAATTTGCTGGATGAGCGCCTTGCGGACGGCTTCTTGGACGATGCTCAGCATAAGTACCTTTGGGATATTAGAATCATACTCCAGCGTGAAGTCGACCCACTCTCCTTGGGCCTCGTCACACTCGAACCGAGATACAACTGGCGTCCTGTCCTTGACCCGGCCCTCGCGGCTGCGATTGACATCTCTCCCTGTGGTCTTATCATCGGGATCCGTGCCATCGTCCTCGTCGCCCGAAGGGGGTGGGCTGCCGCCAAAGCCTTCGTCTTCGTGCTCTTCATCATCTTCCGGTGAAGCCTCACGCTCCAGGCGCTTCTGGATCTCGTCGTCCTCGTCGTCGTTGGCGCCGTACGAAACAGCCTGGGAACGGTTCGCCCGTTGTTTGGCATTCGTGGCGTCACCGTCCCCGTCTTCATCGTCATCATCATCGTCCTCATCTCGGGGCATGCTTTCGGGGTTTGCCGGTGCTGTTTCAACGACACCAGTCTTCGCCCCAACCTCGGGTAACGCTGCGCTCTCCTTTTCCTGCTTAGCTTTAATTTCCTTCTTCACGAGCCTCTCTAGTAGCGGGAGCAGCTTGATCTCAACGGTTCTCAGAACATCAGACGTGGTGATAGCATACGTCTTCTTGTATTCCTCGGCGCTGAAAAATTCCAAGCGCACATCGAACATCTTGGCCAGACGATAGCCAACGCCCCGGCCGACTCGCTCCTTGACCGTCACTTGGTCGAGGACGTGGGCGATGGGAAGGACGCTAATCGCCTTGGCAAACGTCTCACCCTCGGCTTCGGACAGCTCTGGGTGTAGTAGCAATGTCATAGATGGAGTTGAAATGTGGTCGCTAGCCGTCATCAGAATTTCCCTCAGGCGGGGAATACCTAGCGTAACATTCTTGGCCGAATGGCCCGCCAAATGGAACGTGTTCAGCGTCATCTGGGTGGACGGCTCGCCGACTGACTGCCCCGCGACGATGCCTACCGCCTCACCTGGTTCTACAAGAGAACTGAGATACTTGGAGTGGAATATCTTCTCGGCGTATTTGCGGGGCACGACGACCTTGGAGGCAAACTTATTGACCTTCTCGCCTTTCTCCTTGATGAGGCCATGTTGGTTTTTCTTGACGTAATCTGTCACCTTTTTGTAGAACTTTTCCGAAGTAGAAAAGGCATGTCTGTTAGGGTTGAGCTCGGCTTGGATCGGATCGAGACCTTTGGGGTCGTTGGCACTGGCTTGCTTGGTGGCTCTCTTCTGATACTTTTGGGCGTAGTCTTTCGATTCGTATACCTCTTGGTCCCATCCTCGTTCGGCAATTCCGAGTTGGTGAACTTCGGATGTCTGGTTGCGAAGAACGAATTCAAAATCATTCAGGTACTTCTGCTTCGTTATGTCCAAGCCGTCTTCGCCGTAAAGGAACTGCACCATCGACCCGTCCGAGTCTCGGACAGAGGTGTCGTAGGATACTCGTAGGCCTTCCATGCCCTTGATGAGACATCTTTGGAGGTAGCCTGACCGGGAAGTCTTGACGGCTGTGTCGATAAGACCCTCTCGCCCGGCCATGTGATGGAAGTAATACTCCTGTGGTCTTATACCAGTCAAGAAGCGGTTCACAATATACCCGCCAGCTCTGATATGGGTCTCAAAGGGCCGGAAACAAGGTAGCGTCTTTCCGCTAACCATGATGGGCACTCTTCGGCCTTCGAGAACCTGCTGGCCCAGGTTGCAGGAAATGAGATTTGCGTTGACCGGGCTACCCTTGGCCCCGGATATGGTCATCAGCTGCATGTGGTTTTTCGGGAACTGTTTTTCTAGACCGACAGGCAAACAAGCTCTCGTCACTTCGGAAGATAATTGATGACATCCGGCGTTGACCATGAGTTCGAGATCTTCCTGTTTGCTGCCGTCGCGGAAAACGCCCTCGAGGCGCTCGAGGAGGACCGGACTAGTGCTTCCAATGTCTGGGCGGTCTCCCAAACTGACGTGCTTGGCCGCAGCCTCGAGACCGATGTGGCCGGCACCGGCTAGAACCTCTTTCCTCTTTCTTTCGCCATCGGCGGTTAGTCGTAAATCGTCCATGCCGCAAGTGAAGGCACGCATGTTGAGATACCTCGTCAGCAGACGGCCCATGGAACTGAGAAGTCGCGCCGCAACCTCGGGGCCCCAGGTCTCGTGTATCGCGTGGATGAAACCACCAGCGCTGGGGCCCAGTTGCGATTTATCGAGGATACCTGTAATCAACTCGCCATCCATGAACAATACCTCGCCTTCCTCTTTGAATTTGCCCCACGGATCCTTCTTGATAGAGGTTAAGCCGGTGAGCCACAAGTCTCCGCACCCCACAGGCCGCATGTTCTTCAGGATGGTCGTGATGACTTGTTTGCCAGTCCACCGTTTGACCGGCTTTAGGATGGCTGGAGGTAGCAACTCAAGCCTCTCCGAGCTGATGTGCCCGCTCTCCGGACGGAGTGCGCTATAGACGAGCTGGTGATAGGCGCCCTTGTCGAAGAAGGTATCCTTATTGCACAGAGATACCGAAACTGAGAGATGGTCCTGAATCAGACCACGGAGAGGCTTCCCGGCAGTCGCTGAAAGATACTGATGATCTGTATCTGCTATCTTGAGCGCTTCCACGCGAGCGAGCTCATTCTGGGGGAAATGCATGTTCATTTCATCACCGTCAAAATCTGCATTGTACGTATTGCAGTTCGCATAATGCATGCGAATCGTCTTCTCCCCGGGCAAAACTCTAGCCCGGTGGCCCATGATGGAAGGCTTGTGAAGGGTAGGTTGGCGGTTCATCAGCACTACGTCCCCGTTCCCCAGGTGTCGGTGAACCTTCTTACCCCCCATGCCTGTATAGTTATGGCTACTCGGGGCCAGGAGTTGGTTCGCGAGCGCGACTCGGTCCTCAACCGACTTGTTCTTCAGATTGACGACCTGCCCGTTCTCGTTCTCAATGGCCGCGGCACCGGGCCACTTGTCTACGCCATTGATGACGGCCTGTTGCATTTCTCTGAAGTTGTGGCTCGTCACAGGCTCCGGGTATGTCAATTTTTTGGCGAAGACCGGCGGCACACCGATCTCACTAGTCTCGATGTTGGGGTCGGGAGAGATGACACTGCGCGCGGCATAGTTTACACGTTTTCCCATCATGTTCTTTCTGAACAGGCCTTCCTTCTTCTCTAGCTTCTGTTTGATGCCATCCTCGTTCCTCTTGCCGGCCGCACCACGGATAGGATTCCTATCGCGGTCGATCAACGAATTGACGCTGTCCTGTAACTGAACACACGCTTCATACATCTCTGTAATCCCGTGTTTCCGCGCGGACACGGGCGCATCCGGGTTCGACCCTCGAGATATCTCCTTGTGTAGTTCGGCGATCCGGGCACAGGCGTTGAGAATCTGTTTGTAAAGAGAATTTTGCTGGGCTTCGGCTATGGCGCCGTCGCCCTGTTTGGCTTCTGGGCGGTACCTGTTCGGGGGTACGAGCACAGTCTGAAGGAAAAAGTTATCGGCGGGCAGCCTTTTACCGTTCGGCCTGGAGTTATAAACCAACGAGAGGATTTCTTGCTCTTTTTCGAACAATAGCTGTAGCCGGGCGTGGACTTCTGTCGAACTGACATACCGCTGGCTCGCCTTGTCATTATCCGGCTTCTTCCTGCTTTTGTTGGCGCCGGCACCGGCCATGACAACGTCGCCATTTTCGTCGAGCTCCTCCCCCGAACCTTCATCCTCCTCTTCGGTATCGTGGTCATCTTCGTCTTCTCCGTTGTCGCTTGACGGCAGGTCCACATCGGCAATGCCCTCGTCCGAATCGTAGTCGTGTTTTCTCTTGGCCGCCTCGGCTCTAGCTCGCTGCCTTATGACCATAGCATCTTTTCGTTTATGTTTTCCCTGGGCCATCTTGGCCAGGTCTTTATTGCTGAGTGGCTTCTCGAAGATTTTGACGAATCGGTCCTTACGGAAACTCGGAGAAATGGCACTGCACGTATTACAGACCCTGCCTTTTGTAATATCACGCAAAAAATCTTTGATAACCTGCCGCCGAGCTTCCGAGGCGCCTTCATGTTTTCCATATCTGATATCAGAAGCTGCTATTTGGTGATTCCTCAACTCACGCTTTGTATATGTCTCTCTCATTCGTATAATCTTGTTGATTACAGCATCCTTCTCATCGGAAGAATTATTGGCTTCTTCATCGTCCACTTCAATATCGGTTGAGTCTGGGCCGATATCGTCTAGATGGTTGGCAGCTTCAATCAGACCGACCTGAAGCAGACGAAGCTTGCAAGCGACAAGATTGAGGTCTGCCCTTCGCATGCGGAACCGAAAACAATATTGGCATTGGGCGCGCAATAGTCGGAGAATTTGGTCTAGAAAGACGGGGTGATACACTGGGATAGGGAGCTCGATATGGCCCGCATGACCAGGACAATTTGGCGAGGGAAGATTACATGTCGTACATCTGAAGTAGGGACATAGTCCTTATTAACACCAGACACCAAATTTTGGAACTCAGGCAAGCAGCACGTACATAGAATCTCCCCAAGAGCCTAAAGCCGGGTCATAAAGACCGGCTGGTATGGGGTTCAAAAGGCTATCGAACGTAGTTGGATTCTCGATCTTCTTGACGGAAATGGCCCTGATTTCGGCAGGTGTCAGGAAATCAAAATCCACACTATCGATTGCGGACGATATAGGTTTGGAGATGTTCATGGTGTTGCGATTGACAACCCTCCCTTAAGAATCCTCGTAGTAAAAAATAAATTCTCAATGAGAAAACGTGCAATAGTTGTATCAAATATCGTCTTCAAGAGGGACCTGGCGGTTCTCCGACAATCGCGAACATAGTTGGATGTTTGTCGGTGGTGGGGTGGTTGCCGCGCGTGGAAAATTGAAGCTCGACTTTTTGGCGGCATCGAGTGGCAGAAAAGACGAAGTGTACCCACCGAGCTCAATTTCCTAACCCCTAACGGCTCAGTCACTAACCTAACTCGGTACCTGAGACGCTAGGCGATAGGTAAGTGTACATTAGCCACGCTGTTGCCGGCTATTGTTGGTAGTACCTACCTACATGTAGGTACTCGTATGTGTACAAGTACAAGTAGTTACGGCATAGGTACATGTATACATTATGTAATAATCTTCCCACGCACCTTTAACCCACCCAAATCGGTCAACAACCAGTTGGCCGTCACCAGTGAACTCATCCTTAGTAACACATCACTGAGCGCTGGATCACGGCCTGACAGCAGCCGTCTCAAAGCCCAATCGAGACAAACCATCACAAGCAATGACCCTAGGTCGAAAACTGTACGGACAACCACTATTCTGGCGTTGATATTGTCCCTAATCCCTCCATCCACACACCACCTTTTTGTGTCCACCAACATCAGTCATCCCAGCAGCACCATTGGCCATGGACAGACGTGGTTCTCCTGGTCTCGCGCCGCGCAACGATAGCACGTCGCGCATACAAAAACCCGAGACGGCCGTAGACAAAGCAGCCAAGCTCGCTGCACTCAAGGCCCGTGTCTCTGCGGCCATTGGATCTAGCAAAGCGAAAGGAGGCTTGAATGTTGGCCTTCACCCTGCCCTCGAGGGCCTTGGACAGTGGAAGCCGAGCTCCAGAACCGGCGAGGCGAGGCCCAGCTCATCCAAGACAGTCACCGGCGGGATTGATGCTCCCGCTCCCGCTTCCACATACGCCAATACACTGCCTGCCAGACAACGCAAAGCTCTCGACCTGACAGGTCCTCCCCCCGACGAGATCAAGAACAATCCTTATTACGATGCTAATATCGGCACACCCGCTGCCAAACCGCGCCAGTCACGCCAGCTCATCTTCAACCAGAAGGGCAAATACATCCAGCAAGCCAACGCCCTACGCCGACAGGCGGCTCTCGAGGCTCTAAAGAAGAAAATTGCGGCTCAGACCCGCAAGGCCGGTATAGACGAAGACATCGATGTGGAGAAGAACTACGTGGTCGAAGCGCCCCCTGACATCGAGTGGTGGGACGAAGGCCTTGTTGATGGAAAAGATTATAGCGATATCGACAATCCCCTTGGTCTAAAGATTGACACGGAAGATACCATTGTTACTAGCTATGTACAACACCCCGTCGCCATCGAGCCGCCTCAAGACCGCCATATACCGGCCCCTAAACCCATGTACCTCACCTCGACTGAGCAGGCCAAGCTACGGCGCCAGCGTCGCATGGCCGACCTGAAGGAGGAGCAAGCCAAGATCCGGTGTAAGTACTGCGCGCATCCCCGTCTCCTCTCGCGATCGGGATAACCGGAATGATTATCATTTGTTCTCGGTCCCCATCTTGCTATAGCGATCTTACTAACCTCGTCTGCACCCGTATAGTGGGCCTGGTCCCCGCACCGCCGCCGAAAATCAAGAAGGGTAATCTTATGCGAGTATTGGGTGAAGAGGCCGTTAAAGACCCCACCGCCGTCGAGGCCCGAGTAAACCGAGAAATTGCCGATCGGCACGCGAAGCATATAGAGACCAACGAAGAGAGGAGGCTGACGAAGGAACAAAGACACGAGAAGCTGGCGAGGAATCAAGAGAAAGACCTAGCCAAAGGCGTACACATGCTAGTTTTCAAGATAAATACACTGGCCAATGGGCAGCATCGGTTCAAGATCAGCAAGAATGCGGAACAGCATAACCTCAAGGGGCTAGTTATCATGCATCCCAAGCAGAATCTCGTCATTGTCGAAGGCGGCGAGCATAGCATCAACCAGTACAAGAAGCTCATGCTCAACCGGATTGACTGGGCCGAAAACGCACCACCCAGGGACAAGAGTAGCCATTATGAGAGCTTGAAAGACTGGCTACGGGCCGAGGACGAGAAGGGGGAACTAAAGGACCTGACATTGAACAAATGTCAACTATTGTTCGAAGGCGAAGTCAAGTCACAATTTCACACGTTCAAGTCACGTGTCTGTGAGACAGATGCCGATGCTCGACAGGTGCTATCGAGGGCAAAGTTAGAAAGCTTTTGGAATACGGCAAAGTCAAGGACTTAGTTTGATTGTCGATGGAAGCTATCCATGTGTGTATTTAAAAGATATGTGCCCGACCTCGGCCGTGATACGGCACAAGACAGGAGAGCACCAACAGGCGCGGTTGCAAATGCATTTGAGCTTCCTTTTATTTGCCCTTTCAAATTGCCCCTTTGATCCTTCATTCTGACCTGACGCCCCTCTATTGACTATACGTCAAGCCGCTTCGCCAGTAACGAAGCGCTTTCTAACAGACGATCTGCTCAACCAGAAGGCATGGTTCAGGGGCCATCAAGCTGCATCATGCCCTCGTCGAGGTCTTCGTCGTCCATGTCAAAATCCTCATCGTATGACTGTTCTGCCTGGGCTCTACGCATCGCCTCTATCAGCGCATCGTCGTCCTGCTTTTGCAGCTCCTTAATCCTCTCCTCGTCCACCTTCTGTTGATGGGCCTTGAGATCTCCCAGGCTCCACATGCTGATGCCTTCTTGGTCCTTCGACTTGAAGGGCCGCGCCATTTCTCTCAGGAAGCGCTGAGCTGTGATAACAGCCATGTCGGTGCTGAGATTGCCGTCTACCTCGTGCATGGCCTGATTGATCCATTTAGGCAGCTGCAGTCGTTTCTTCTGGAAGCGCCGGTCAGCCAAGACCATGATCCCATAATCGTCTTTGCCCCTGAGCACGCGGCCGAGGCATTGCGCAGCGTGTCGCATAGCGTCAAACGATAGGAAGTCGTTCTCGCGAATGCGGTACGTCTCGCGCAAAAACTCCAGTCTTGCCCTGAGTATACGTGATTCTGTGTATTGGAACGGGACGCCGATACACAGGACAGTTCGCCCGTATTGATGATCGAAATCTATCCCCTCCGACACCTTGCCACGGGCAACACAGAGCAAGACGGCACCCCTTCCATTACAGCACGCCGTGCGGTACGTTTCGAGCGCCAGGGACGTTTCCTGCGCGTCGGGCGTCTCCACCAGGATGAGCTTGTATTTCCACACTTCGTCCAAGATGCCCATGCCTTGCCACATGCTGATAATAGATTCCATATAGAGATATGAGGGGAAGAAAACGACCATGCCGTCAGGTGTGATTCTGGCGAATTCGGTCAAGAGGTTTCCATAGTTGCGCACTACACTGGGTTCGTTTCGGACTTGAAAACTAGTCGAGACCGGTGCCTGGTCACTACCGCGCGTAACGATCATGGGCAAGAATGACCGCCTCGCCAATGTCATAGTGTATGATTCCTGTATAACGGTGGAAAATCCGAGCATCTTGGGATACATCTCCAAGGGCGACATAGTGCCTGAAGTGATGATAACAGAGGAGAACCGATCAAACACGGGCTTGATGGCTATGGCTGCGTCGAGACAGGTGAAATGAAGAACAGGGTTGGGCACCTCGGCCGTGTCCGATTCGAACGGCTCTAGAATTAGGAGGAATCCCTTCTCGTATGTGGCTACCAACGTGGCAAAAGTTGCAACTTCTTGAAGAGGTTGGTAGTCTTCTATGTTGGTCAGCTCGAGCGTTCTAACGAGAGACGTCAGTCTCTCTGCGCAGAAGCGCAGTGGCTTCTTCTCGATAAACGTGTGCTCCTTCAAGTGGGATAAAAATGACGGCGGTGTCTCCGATATGACCTGGCGGACCTGCATGCGTGTTTTGAGGTATTCGATGAACCTTTTCAAGAAGGCGGTGAAGTGCTCCGCCCTCCGGATATTGCCGGGCACGGCCTCCTTGAGAAGGTCGTCCGGCAAGGCCGGATTGGCCATGAACGCATCTTCTTGGCGGGCCTCGTCTGCTTCACGAAGGCCTTCGACCAGTTTCTGGTACTCATTTTCCAGCTGTTCTCTGTCCGTCTCCTTCATCTCGGCGATCTTCCGCTCCAAATTCACGGCACCCCGTGTGGCCTTGCGCAGGGAATCTTCGGTGATGTCGGTGCTGAGAGATTCAATACACACATTGTCAATGTTATGTGCCTCGTCAAACACAACGATACAGTCTTTGGAGAAGTCTTTGGAGACGCGCTCGGCTATCTTAGGATCTAGAAGATAATGGTACGAATAGATGATGACATTGCAATATTGCATCTGCGGAGTGTCCAAACATGTGAGCTTTAGAATAGAGGAGTGGTCGGTATCGTATAACGAGGACTTACCATTCGCCTGGCAGTAAAGTAGGGGCATTGCTTGTGCTGCTCTCCGTATCTTAGCAAGCCATCGAGTGTCCACACGCCGTTAGGGATGAGACTGTGCGGCTCGAGAAGGTCAAGGTTGTCATGGTATATGCAGGTGTCGATGTTTTCTCCTTTTTCTTTCTTTTCCTTGACAAACCCGGCCGTCAAACTCCGACAGCGAGCATCGACAACGGCGCCACTCTTCTCCCGCTTTACAGAAGGGTGAAGGCACAGGTTCTTGCGGCTAGTCAGGCCGAGACCTCGGAATTCTTCAACATGTCCCAACTCATCGGCACGAAATTTCATTAATGCCTTGAGCTCGGCTAGAGCCTTTTCAATCTCGGACATGGTACGAGAACAATATATCAACTTGCGGTGTTCTGGAAAGTGTTGCTGATAGGCTACGATAAGAGATAACAGAGAGACGGTCTTGCCAGTGCCTGAAGGCATCTCGAGGACACAGTGACCTCCTGCGTCGAGGGTGCGCTTGAGATCGCACATGTAAGCATACTGCTCGGGGTATATTCGAGGATATGGGAAGAGCACGGGGAGGTCGTCTATGAAGAACTTCATTTTCACGACTACCTGTCTTCAGATGCTGCTTGCCGTGTTAACGATGCTCAACCCTAGCTTTTTTGATTTTCTTCCGTTTACTTTTCTATTGTTGTCCAACAAACTGGCAACGTGTCGCGCTTGATCGAATGTAAAGTGCTGTTGAGTTGGGCCGTAGGCAAGAATATTGGGTTCCAGATATTTTCTAGTCCACTAGAGATCCCAAGAGGCCTAGCTGACATGCGTTATCGATGGCTCAGCGTATTCCACCCGCCGCCCATTCACCGTACGTTACTGTGCGTATTCAAGCTACCGGTAAACCAGTTGCTCGGTTTCCTCCAGTTTGAAGCAAAAAGCTTTCCCAGGCTGGTGCCACAAGCCCAAACCTCTTCTATGTCGTGCGCACTTCGAGGTCTTGGCTACTTGGCCACGAAAGCGTAGGCGGCCCGGGGAAAAAATATGTTCGGAGGTAAATCGATATTTGAGAAGATCAACCTAAAGCGTCCCTGGTCACGTTGTTTTACACTGAGTCATTATATTTCAGTTTCTATCTGATGAATCAGCCATAACGCCCCGCAAGGTAACATGAACGAAAAAGTTTATGGTATACTGGTGATAAATGATGGTGGTCAGGGTGATGAGAATTGTGGAGGTTGAGGTAGGTAATCTCTGTTAGAACATAGGTGGATAGCGAATGTAAAAGGGATTATATACAGCATTGCTAGGGGGGCAAGGTTTAAGTAGCTAATGTTAAAACTTAACAATATATTTAAAACGTATAATTATATTTTTATAATGCAGAAAAAAGGATTATATTTTTATTGTAAATTTTTCTTATATTAAATAAGTAAAGAGAAACCTTTTATAAAACCCCTTTTTAATAGTAGTTTTTATTTTAAGTATATTTTTATTATATAAATATTATATAAACTTTAGTTGTTTTATAACTTATTAGTTTTAATATAGTTTTTTAAAATAAACTAATTTATTAAGCTATTT
This sequence comes from Poronia punctata, assembly GCA_022579005.1. Classification (NCBI taxonomy): domain Eukaryota; kingdom Fungi; phylum Ascomycota; class Sordariomycetes; order Xylariales; family Xylariaceae; genus Poronia; species Poronia punctata. The sequence goes on from MU401613.1 coordinate 34,176, forward strand.
TATTATTAAAATTAAAGCTTTTAAATAATATTATTAAATACTTTATAATTTTAAATATAATCTTTTTATCTTTTTTATTTAATTTTCTTTTTTTATATTTTTATAGTAACTAGTTAACTTGCTATAAAAAGCTTAACTACTTTTTATATATTAATAACTTTATAAAACTAGCTAGTATTATTAAAAATATAAATATATAAACTATATAAAGAATTTTATTAATTACTTTTTAATATAATTAATAATTATATATATTAATATACTATTTCTTTCTTTATAATATAGCAATATTTTATTAACTAATTTAATTATTTATTAGTTATTATATTAAATAATACTATATTTAATTTTTAAATTATTATAAAGCTAATAAACAAACTAAGTAATAAATATATATTTTTTATAACTTAAACTAATATAAAAAGCTTTATTTTAATAAATTAAATAGTAACTATATTTTATTTATTAGCTTGCTAATATATAAAACTTTTTAAAAAAGGTATAATATAAGCTTATAAGTTTTTTTAGTTAATATTATTATTATTAGTAAATAATAAATTATGTATTATATTAAAAATAGGTTTTTATTATCTTATAAAGTAAAAGATTAATTTATATAAAACTAGTTTAATATTTAGTTAATAATAGCTTAGTATATAAATAAATAAAAGGTTATTATTAACTTATAAAAGCTATAAAGTAATAAAAGCTATATTAAGTTTAATAATAACTAAAATATATATAATAAATTTAACTTTTTATAATAATAATAAACTTTTTTAAGTAGTAGTTTTATTATAAAAAGCAGTTTAATACACTTTATTAAAATAAAAAGCGTTTTATTAAAAAAGTGACTTAATATATATATATTTTAAAAACATTTAAACTAAAATAGTAAAATTCGCTTTTATTAATAATTTTAACTAATCTTTATATATAAAAACTATTTTAAATTATAGCTTTTTTTTAATTAATATTATTTTCTTAATTACTTAATATTTTAAAAAGCCTTAGCATTAGTTTACCTAAAATATAATTATAATATATTAATTAATAGTACTATATTAACTTAATTAATTAAAAGAAAAAAAGGTAGTTAAAAAACTACTTATATTAAGTTTATATAGCTATAAAGGTATAAAATTTTCTTTATACTTATTAAAAATAAAAATAAAATATAAACTTATTATATATTTACTATATAAAAAATATATATACTTTATATATTAATTATATACTAAGTATATACTATATATATAGTTATAATTAGATTATATATACTTATTTTTTATATTATTACTTTATTAAAAATATAATATAAGTTAAAT
>MU401613.1:35602-90477 GCA_022579005.1 Poronia punctata
ATAATATACTTAATATACTTAATATACTTAATATACTTAATATACTTAATATACTTAATATACTTAATATACTTAATATACTTAATATACTTAATATACTTAATAAGCTAAAAGTATTATAAAAGATTTAATACTTATTATTATTTAACTATATTATTATTTTATTTTATTTTTATTTTTATTTTCTAGGTAATTTATTACTATTTAATTTTTATTTATAATTAACTTATTATATATTTATAAACTTATAAATAGTTTATATAAAGTTTGTTTCTTTTAATATAAAGCTATTTTAAACGCTATAGTATATATAGAAAAATTTATAAAAAGTGTTTTTAAATAAATATATATTAAAACATTTAATTTATTAAATATATAGTAGCTTTGTTTATTTTAACTTATAAGCTTTTAAAAAGCTATATACTAATCTTTATATTAAAAACACCTTTTAACTATTTAGCTTAACTGCTTAATAGCGCTATTTTAAGCTTAAGTATTATAATTGGGTTATAAAGAAAGCAAGGCTTTTAAAGGTAACTTAATCTATTACTAAAAATCTTAAGGTAAAGAGAAAAAAAAAGAAAAGCTTTTAAATATTTTTTATATGTGCAAACTTATATGTGCACTAAAAGGTAGGTTTGCAGCTGTTTATAAGTATAGGCCTTAGTATTTATTGTTTAAAAAAGGTAATAGCTATAAGCTACTTATTAGTTATATAGCTATTAACTTATTTATAACTATTTTTTTTTAAAAAAATAACTTATTTTAAAATATAACCTAGTTTTAAACTAAAGGACTTTAGTGTTTAATTAGCTGCTTTTTAGCTAAAAGAAAATTGCTTTAAATATTTACTATTTATTATTATAGTTTAAGCCCTTATATTATTACGTTATAATATTAGTTTTTTTATAATTAATTATACTAATTAACTATATAAAGTAGTTTTTTATTACGCATTTTTTTATACGTTTTTTATTTTGCTTTTATTATAGCTTTATTTTTATTTTTATAGGCTTTATTAAATTTATTATGTTTAATAGCTTTTAACTACTTTTATAAGCAAACTAGCAATTTAATTATTTTAAAGTGTTGTTTATAAAATTGCTTTAGCATTTTTACGCTATTTTTAAAGTTTTTTATATAGTACTATTTTTTATTTATATTTTACTTTTTTTAGTTTACTTTATATTATAATTTATTATAGTATAGTTTTAAAGTATATATTTTTTAACTATAAACTCCTTTTTGCTAGCTAGCTTAATTATTTTGCTTTTAAAGTTTTTAAACTTTTAGCTTAATAGTAAGTTATTAAAATACTTTTAAAGTTTATTAGTATAGTATTTATTAGTTGCTTACTATAATAATAGTACTTTAAAAATATATATATTATTGTTTTGCTTTAAAATATAAAATTTTTATTAAGTTATTAAGTAATTTAGCTTATTAAAAAGTTAGCTAGTTTATTATAACTATTATTTTTTAAAAATAAAAATATAGTTTTTTTATTAAAGTTAAAGTTTTTATAGCTTTTATTAGCTTGCGCTATTATATATTTTTACGTTTATTATAAGTATTTTTTTGCTATATTAATATATTTTTTAATTTTTTATACCTTGTTTTAAGTGTTGTTATATAGTTAGTATTTTTTATAAAGCAAGTTTACTATTTTTTTTTAGCAGTTTTATTTTTTTAGTTAAAGTAAAATAGTATTAAAAATCTTATTTTTACTTTATAAAAAGAAAATTTTATAAACTTATAAAAAATTGTAGCTTATATATAGTTTATAGCTAAAATTTGCTTTAATTAGTTATTTTAATAGTAGTTAATATATAAGTATAGTTATTAATTTAAATATTTATTTATAATTTTTGCTTATTTTATTATTTTATAGTAACTTGCTAATATTAAAGTTTAAATAATACTTAGTATTTTACTTAGTTTATTTATAAATACTAAAATAAACTATAGTTTTTAATTAAAAATAACTATAGCAAGTAATTTAAAAACTTTAAAAAGCCTTTTATAGTATATTTACACTGCTTATTTTATTATAACCTTAGTAGTATAAAAGATTATTTAAGCTTTTTTACTTAACTTATTTACTATAACTAATATAATATTATAGCTATGTTTATTTTTAAGCATTTATTTAAAATTAATTATAAAGTAGCGCTATATATGTTTTAGTACTAATAGTAGTATTACCTTTTTTAAAGTTTTATTTTTTAGCACTTTTGCTAAGCAGCATTTTAAGCAGTTTGCTACGTATTTATTATAATTATTTTTTAGCTTAAGCTACTAATACTATTTTATAATTAGCTATTAAGTTTTTTATTTTTTAAAATGCGTTATAAGCATTTATTTATATACTTTTATAATAAGCTTTATTTATAAGCATAATATATTTAAAACTATTAACTATTTTTAATATATAGTTAATTTACTTTATATAGTTTATAAGTTTTTAACTTTATTAGCTAAAGCTTATGCTTTTTATTAATACATTTATATTTTTAAGTTATTTTAGTTTTTATAAAATATTTTATTAATTAATTAAAAGCTTAATAAGTTTAAGTTTAATAATAATAAGTTTTTTACTTTTTTTAAAGTTAAAATGTTAATATTTTAGTTTATATTTTATTTATTTATTTTATTATAAACTATAAGGTTATAAGTTTAAAAAATATAGCATAGCGCTATAGTTTTTTTTTTTACTTTTTATAATATTATATTTTTTTATTTTTTAAATAATATATTAGCTATAATGTTTTTTTAATTTATATATAATTATAAAGTTATATTTAGCTAGTAAAGTAAACTATTATACTTATTATAAGTTAAAATATTACTTTATACTAAAATATTTTAAAGCTTTATAGTTAATAATAACTAAAAATAGTTTTTTTTTAATAGCTAACTAATTTAGTATGCTATTTTTTTAATTTTAGCACTATAGCTAGTATTTTTTTATTATAAATATTATAGTTTAGCTTTACGCTTTTTATAGTTTTTTTAAAAAAAGCTACTAAATATTATTTATTATTTATATATAATTAAAACAAAACTTTTATAGCTACTTTATTAAATATATTAGTTTTTACTTTTATAAAAAAGTTGTAGTTATAATGTTATAAAAAAAGCGTTAAAATAAAGGTTTTTTTTGTTTTTAAAATGCTTTTTTATACTTATTATATTATAAAAAAAAGTATTATAAAAAGTTAATACTATAAGCAGTTTTGCTTTTTTGCTATATTTATAAATAAACTTTTAGTAAAAGTTTTAAAAGCTTAAAAATAATTAAACTTTTTTTATTATAATAAGTATAGCTTAATTTTAAACTACTTTAATTTTAGTAAAGTTAACGCTAATATTACTTAAACTTATTATATACTTAAAAAACTTAGTTTATATAATATAAAATTTTAACTTTTTTAAGTTTGCTTTTAGCTTTGCGTTTCTAAGCTATTATAGCACTTTTTTTATATATTTTTAATATTTTTTATAGTATTAAAATATATTAAAATATTGTTTATATATATATAATAAAAGTAGTTTAAGTAATTAAATAGCATATTGTTAATATATTTTTAAAACATAAAAAAGCTATTAATTAGTTTAAATAGCAATACTTTTTATTAGTAAGCTTTATATTATATTTAAAACATAATAAGGTTTTTTATTTTTGCTACTATTTAAATCTTATAAAAAGCTTATTATATATTAATTTTTTTAAAACTTTTTGCTTAAGTAATTTATAATAGTATTTTTTTAATTAAAGGTAATAAGTATTAGTTTTTTTTAGTTAAGCTATTTAATTTTTTATAATTTATATAAAAATATAATTTTTTATAAAGCTTTTATATAAATAAAATAAATAATGCTTCTAATATATTACTAGGCTTTATAAACTTTTTTTATAAGTAGTTTATAAAGTATTTTTAAATAGCTTTTAGCTTATTAAAAAATATTTTATATAAAAAGCTATATTTAAAGTTTTTAGCTAACTTATTATTAATAAATTTTATTAAGTAATTTACTTTTAAATAATATAAAAGTAATTTATTAAAGTTTACTTTACTAAAAGTTTATAAAAAGTTATAATACTTTAAAAAAATTACTTTTAAAGCTTTTTTTTTAGTTTTTTGCTTTTTTTATTAAAAAACTATTTTACTGTTTACTTATTAATAATAAAGTTAATTTTTTATACTTATTATTTTAACTTTATTTTTTAAATAGTTTATATATATTATTTATTAAAATAAAAAGGCTATAAGTAAGCATAGCTTAATATATAGCTTTTTTTTATATTAAGCAATACTATTTTTATATATTTAGTAAGGTTTTTATATATTTAATAGCTATTTTTTAAATATGCTTTATTTTTTACATTTTTAATAGTTAGTTTTTTTTTTAGCTATAATTACGTTTTATTTAAGCTTTATAAAGTTTTTTTTATTTTTTATATATTAGCTTTAATAAAGTTAAAGTTAATGTTAGTTTATTACTTTTATACTTTTTGCTTAGCTTTAAGTAGCAGTTTTATTAAATTTTTTTAATATAAACTATGTTTAGCTTTTTTAAAAAAGTTTTTTAAAAATATAAGCTAGTAGTTATAATAATTTAGTAAAATATTATATTTAACAAACTATAGTTTTTTAAAAATTATTAAATATTATATTTTTAAAACTACTAAAAAAACGTTTTTAAAAGTTTTTTTATTAATATAAAATATAATTATAAAGATTTTATATATTTTTTAGCTTTTTCTTTTTATTAAACTTTATAACTATTTAAAAATTAAAGTTTATAATAATTATAAAGTTTAAGTTTGTTTTAATTTATTTAGCAAATTTAGCATTTATTATTATATAAATATTAGCTTTTATATTATTAAAAGTATTATTTATAAATAAAGAAAATTTATTATTTAATAGTATATAGTTAAATATAAAAGGTTTTTCTTTATATATTTATTTATAATATTTAATTTTTTATTAGTTTTAATATTTAATAATACTTTTTTTAAGTAAAAGTTTATTTGCTTTAAGGTTACGTTTTTAATAACTTTTTATTTTTAGTTTTAGTTTGTTATAAAGTATTATTTTTATAACTATATACTAGTAAGATTGCTTAAATATATATTTATTAGTTAAATCTTTTTTAATAAGTAATTATATAAAGTATATTTTTATACTTTATAGTTAAAGTAGCGTTTTTTTATAATAAAAGTTTTTATTTTTTTAGCTATAAGCTTAGGTTATTATTTTAACGTATTATAATTATTTACTTTATAGCATAACTTAAAACTTTTACTATTAGTAAAAGCTAGCTTAAAAGCCCTAAAAGCTAACTAAGTACTTTAAGCAAGCTTAGCTATATTATTAAGTATATAAAAGTTATTATTGCTTATAGCTTTTTAGTTAATTTTGCGCTTATTTTTTTTAAAAATATATATATTACTTAAATATAGTAATAAATAAAAGCTTTAAAGTTTATATTATTATTTAAGTACTAAAAAGTAGTTTTTTAATATAGTTAGGCTATAAGTTTATTATAAAACTTTTTTTTTTACTTAGTATAGAAAATATATTATTTTTTAGTAAGTTAAACAAAATAGTTTTTAAAAGTTTAGTAGTTAGTAAAACTTTTTATTTTTTATTTTTTATTTTTTATTTTAACTTATTATTTTTAGTTAATATTTTTATATTTACTTTTTAAATAGTTTAAAAGCTTAAATAAAATATTTATTATATTAAAATAATTTTTTTATAAATAAAGCTAAAAGTTTTTAGCTACTATACTTTTTAAATAAGCTTTTATATTAATAAATTATGCTTAATTATTAATAAACTAGTTTTAATTAGCTTTAAGTTAATTTTTTATATATTATAGCTATACTTTAAAAGTAACTTTATTTCTTTTTTATTATTATAAAATATAAATATTTTATTTTTAGTAAACTTATAAGCTTAGCTTGCTATTAAAAATATTAGTATATTATTATATAATAAAAAGCAATATTTTAATAAAAGATTTATAACTTATTAGTTAGCATTTTTAACTTAAATTTTAAAACGTTTAATTTTTATATAAAAATTAATTAGTTTTTAAGCTATACGTTTTATAGCTTTTTTTACGCTAATAAAACTAAAAGCTAGTACGTTATTATTATATTTATAAGCTTATTAGCAAAGTAGCTATACTTTTTTTAATAAAGTTATATTTTTTTCTAATAAAGCTATGTTTTTTTAAAAACCTAGCTAAGCTAAGTAGTATACTTAGCAAATTAAGTTTACTATAGTTTTTTTATTTATAATAAAGCTTATATATATTTTGTTTGCTTATAAGTAGTAAGCAAGTAATATAGCGTTTATAGCTTAAACTTTTAAAAAATAATATTTAAATAGGTTTTTATTAAGTTTTTAAAAGCTTTAAGATTTATAATATTATTAAAATTAAAAATTGCTACTTTTTTGTTTTTAGTTATTATTATAAAAAAAAAGCTTAGTTTATTAAATTTTTTAATAAATATTTTAATAAAAGTAATAACTAGCTTATAAGTTTTTTAGTAGTATTTTACTTAGGTTGCTATATAGCATAATTTTTTAAAAGCTTTTATAGTAATTTATTAATTAAAAATGCAAGCTTGCTTAAATAATATGTTAAATATATTTTTATTATTAAATTCTTTATATTTTATTGTTTTTATATTTATATTAAAAAATAAACGTAAAATAATAATAAATTTATAATAAGTTTTTATTTAAAGTATTTTATTTACTTTTAAAATAGTTTTTATAAAGTTGCTATTTTTATATAATATTTTAGCTAAAGCTAACTATTTTATAACTATATATATTTTTGCGCGTTTTTTATTTTTTTAAGCTATAATTTTAGTTAATAGCTAAAATAATTAAATATTAGTATTTTAGCAACTTTATTAATGTTTATTAGTTAAATTAAATATTTAAGTTAGTTTTACAAGTTAAGATTATATATGCAATTTTTAGCTTATATTATTTATAAACTTTAAAATTATTATAATTAAGTTATAAAGAAAGCAAAGCTTTTAAAAGTAACTTATTTTATTACTAAAAATCTTAAAGTAAAAAAAAAAAAAAAAGCTTTTAAATTCTTTTTATATATATAAACCTATATATGCACTAAAAAGTAGGTTTGCAGCTGTTTGCAAGTATAAGCCTTAGTATTTATTGTTTAAAAGAAATAATAGCTATAAGCTACTTATTAGTTATATAGCTATTATCTTATTTATAACTTTAAGCGTATAAAAGTAAACATTTTAATATAATAAATTTTATATTAACTATATAGTTTTTAACTTTATAAAACTATAATAATTGCTTTTTAAATTTAAGTTTAATAATTTATTTATTATAAACTATTTTAATTTTTAATATAAATAATATAAATATTTATAAATTATACTTCTTTTAAAGTTTTATAAATAATAATTAAATAAATACTTTAAGTAATATTTAATTATAAAAAGTGTTAATATATTACTTTTAATTCTTTTATTATATAAGTACTAATCTATAATAATATATTTAAATAAGCAATTTAGCTATTTTTAAAACTTTATTAACTTAGTTTTTAAGCTTTTTATATATATAAATAAAAAGGATTATTTAGCTAATTAAGTAATAAATTATATTAAAACTTAAATAGCTAGCTTAAAAAGACTATAAAAGAAATTTTCTTTAAATATAAGGTTTTTTAATATACTTTATTAGCATTTTTTAAAATAAAATAAAGAAAAGTTTTATTTATCCTTAAAAATAAGTAATTTAAAACATATTATATATAATAGTTTTATATATAGTATAATTAAAAGCTATTTATATTTTTAAAGCAGCTTTTAAATATTTTTATATTTTATTAAAAGAAAATTTAAATAACTATTTTAAATAAAGTAAAATTTATAATAAAGTTTATATAATAAGCTATATTTTTAAATTATAAAATAAAAAGCTTTTATTTACTTTAAATTATTATATTAACATTTTTATATACTTAAATTAATATAATAAAGTTATTAGTATATAGTTAGTTTTTTAAAATATATTTTAAATGTTATAAAAGTAACTTAAGTTATTAAAAATAAAAAAAAAGTTTTAAGTTAAAAATAGTAAAACCTTTTAAAAAGTATTAATTTTTATATATTATTTACTTACTTTAAAGCTACTATATATAAAAACTTATTTTAACTATTTATTTAACTACTTATAAGCTATTTATTAATTTTAACTTTTTTATACTTATTTTTAAAGCTTTATAAGCTTTAATGCTTTTAAGCTTAAAATTGCTTTTAATTTTAATTTTAATATAATTTAAAAATTTTATATTTATTTTAAAAACTTTATTATTATTTAATAAGTTATAAAAGCTTTTATATATAAACTAAACCTTATTAATATTAAAAGTATTTTTAAAAAGCTTTTTAGTTAATATAATATTATTATAATAAGCAAAGCTTTTATTATAGCTAAAAGTTAAAAATTTACTATAACCTTTATAACTTTTTTTTACTTATAAAAAATAAAGTAAAAACTATTTTTATTAAGTTTTATACTTTAATACTTATACTTTTTTTCTTAAAAGTTATAATCATAATCAGCCTGCTGTGCGCATTGTATTGCATCGACAAGCAGGAAAAGGCCTTGCGCTATTCTTGACCGTCTGTATCATTTCCTCTGGCCAACCACGACCATGTTGAGAACCTCATCCTTTTTGCAGCCGCCCTCAAAGAAGCCATGGGTCCTAACGAGGCAAGGAGAAGGCACATAACTCGATCTATCAGCAAAACCTCTTGATTTCAGTTGTGCTGATCTGCCATTATTAGATGTACATATACCTATATCATTGCATTGTGTCTCCAATTCACTTCGACCCCCGGTTAGGTGAGGACTCCGGTTAGGTAGTGAGTTGGACAGATTCCCACGGCGCCCAGCCAGGCAGCAGGACGCAGAGTGGGGAATATGACCACCAACAGAAGTTACAGGCCAAAGATCCCCAAAACATAATATTTTGACAACCTGTTGCTCCCGGCTCCTCCTATAGACCTTACAAACGCTGCCACAAAAGGTAAAGCAACGCTTTAAAAGTACACGGACGCTGTATTTGCGCCCAGCGTCTTCGGCCTGCCTTGGTTATTGTGCACTACCTTGCGCGGTGGAAAGAGAACTCGGGCGCGGATCATTATAGTCATGTTACCAGATTTCTCAGATTGCCTAAGCCAGGAGAGGTGAAAAAGAGGCGGTCGGTGCTCTAGCCCGCTGCTGGCCTGCACTTCCTTTGATTAAACAGGGCAGAGATGGTTAAAATACGTTTTTCCTAACCAGTGGATTGAAAAATCTGCTATTGCTGCCTACCTACTTACTAGTGATAACTTTTAACGCCAGACATATAGGTATATATAGTAATCTAGCACATATCATCTTTCGGCTATAATAAGGGTGCAGCTACAAGGCTTTCTCTAAGGATATTAGAGCTTGCAGCTGGATGGTTTGATCACTGTTGTAGGGGAAGGTACGGATTAGACTATATTAGAGGGTCCTTTACAGTCAGGGCACTGTATCCCTCTAACACTTTAACATACCATAATACACCTATCCAATCCAACATATAGTGAGAGCTGCCGCCTTCGATATAATTCCTGTCTGCGTTTTTCCCATCGCAGTACTTATCAATACATCACGATACAAAGTCAATTATTCATACCTACAATGTAATTCTAATCTATTTGCCGGTTAAGAGCCGTTGCCTCGCCGTGCCCTTCGCTTTCGCTCTTCGTTTTAGCGTTTCTTTTAGTCGTCAACCAACATACATACCTACGAAATTAAAAAAAGTACAAGCCAATATTCCGACATACCTACATACCTACACAAGACCAGATCTCCTTGCCACGGCTCGAGTAGAGAAGAACAAGAATTATACATACACATACTTCCCTTTATTTTTTCAAATTCATTATAAACAACGTCAAAAACAAGGTTTACGTCGATTATTTTCAAAAAATTCCAGCATAAGACTCTCCCCTAACCTTTACCTGTCGACGTATTTCTAGCTAGGATAAAAAGAAACCTAGGAAGGTAGAGAAGACTTCGTAAAGTAGTCATGTTTAAGGCAGTCGGAGAGACATTAAAAACAAGGTTAATTATAATAAATCTAAAAGTATTTCAGGTGGTTTTTGTGTAGTAGTTTCGCCTCGTCGGTGACGTATAGCAAGGAAGGTTTAGCCGTGTGTAAGGGAAGGTACGGATTAGACTATATTAAAGGGTCCTTTACAGTCAGGGCACTGTATCCCTCCAACACTTTAACATACCATAATACACCTATCCAATCCAACACTGTACCTAAATACCAGTTAAACATATCACAGCCAGGCGCCGCATGGCAGTTCCTAGTATTACGGGCCATGGGCTAGCGCACAAGGCGTCATTTAAACAATCGCTGTTATAATTATAGAGTCAATGCAACCGCACCGCGCGGTCATGTTGCTCTTAATTTCACTTCATAGTAATGTGTTTAGTAATGCAGTACTTGATGGTCAACTGCCGAATTTGCTGATGTACAACCCAATGCCTTTAAAGCAACGCAATTAACGCCACGATTACCCTTTCCCTGTAAAAACCGAAGTCGTCATGCCGCCATCCCAGAAGAATCATCAAAAGAGTACCATATCTACCAGTCCTGTCACACCATACGCACCATGCGGATTCTAGTTGCGCTCGCCACGGAGGCGGCGGGCAAGCTGGATGTCCTTCTGTACACGGTATCAGTCACTCTGCATGCAGGCTGAGTTATGCTTTGAATGTATGGGTATACTGACCGACTGGATGGTAACACGCTTGGCGTGGATGGCGCACAGGTTGGTGTCTTCAAAGAGGGAGACGAGGTAAGACTCGACAGACTCCTGAAGGGCGCCAATAGCAGACGACTGGAAGCGAAGGTCGGACTTGAAATCCTGAGCAATCTCACGGACCTGTATGGATTATTAGTTTCTATTTAGGCAAAATAGAAGAACAAAACCACATTTGACTCGGGGTAGGCGCGCCAGGCAGCCGTTATAACGAAGCAATTATAGAAGACAGTTACAGTACTTACCAGACGCTGGAAGGGAAGCTTGCGGATCAAAAGCTCAGTCGACTTCTGGTAGCGACGAATCTCACGGAGAGCGACGGTACCGGGCTTGTAGCGATGGGGCTTCTTGACACCTCCGGTCGAGGGCGCCGACTTGCGAGCGGCCTTGGAAGCGAGCTGCTTACGGGGCGCCTTGCCACCAGTGGACTTGCGGGCGGTCTGCTTGGTGCGAGCCATTATGGTGAATGTGGAAGTATAGTTTAATTGACAATGATTATTGATTAGATGACGCGTTCGTCAGTTGGTGGTTGATGGATGCAGTTGGTGTGGCGTGGATTGGAGATGTGTGTGGTTGAGGATGGGAGTTGCAAGTGGGAGGGTTTGGGATGGGGGTGGGGGAAGTGTTTAAATAACTGTAAGATCGCTAGCTTGGGCTAGCTGGCTGATTGTGCGGCAAATTTGACTACGAGTAGGTGCCTAGTGCAGGTGGCTGTCACTACGAACAGGAAAGATGAGTACCTAGGTACCCATTATGGTTTTCATTGTAGCTGTTTTAGGCTGGAGCTGACAGGGATGTGGGTCGGACACACAGGCAAAGAGTAGGGTGATAATGCTGAATTATTTTCTAGGAGACAGGGGTGCGGTTTCCTATGTTAGAGTGCTTTGATTTAGAGTGGCATTTTAGAAGCGTTTATCTATACATGCTAATTTTTGATTGGCTGTTTAATCATGTCCAGGTAAGCGCATTACAGCTATTTACAAGGGGTTATTAAATTTTAAACACTGTGTTAATGCATACTAGCAATTATATATATATATGCCTATTAAGCAAGGATGCTTTTTTATTGCTCTTGCAAGTAGTAAGTGTCTTGCTTCTCTATTTATATATAGTATAACAAGTTTCTTATATAAAATCCTTATAGCATATATAATTGTTATATGTTATATATACTTAACCTTGACTATAGTCTTAACATATATAGTAGACTTTTATATGTGTAGATAAATTGTTCTCTATTGTTTAATGGTTACTATCTGCTCTGTTTTTCTAACTACCTACCTGTACCAAGTATGCGTGCAAAATCAGGTTGCACAGATTAGGTCTAGCTTGACAAATTCGCATAGTCCTTGCTGCAGATTAGATTCAAGTGCTTTAATCAGCACAACGCTGACATGGAAGGTCTAGGGCCGGTTGTGGATTCCACCAATCAAGTTATCTTTTACCACTGTACACTCTGATCTGTGGATTTCCTAGTACACGTACTTGTACATTACCAGACATTGTGCACCTCAGTTAAATGCAGTCATACAGATAATTTCCTATTTTTGACTTAGGCAGGTACCTACCTACCCACCCAATAAATGACCCATGACCCACCATGTAACATAACAACGCGCTCGCGTGGTGCACGCGTGTCTCTGTGGCTGCCGGCCCCTTGCTGATCTGATTTCGGGCGCCGTCTCCGACCCGTCGCTAGGTATTTAACAATATGTTCGTCTTCCCCACGTCCGTCTAAAACCCTCTATTTATCTTGTCAATCCATCTCACCACAATTCCCTGTATCCTTTGATAACAATCAACCCCCACCTCTCCAGCCTTACGTTTATTGTGACCTGGACACTAGACCACATCAATCCAACATGACTGGACGTGAGTGCTTACCTGGCTTTAATCGACACATTACCATATGCATGCGCCTGTCGCAATAGCCCACAGCCCATATGCTAACGCGTGTTGTATATAGGCGGCAAAGGTGGAAAGGGTCTTGGAAAGGGTGGTGCCAAGCGCCATCGCAAGATTCTTCGTGACAACATTCAGGGTATCACAAAGCCCGCTATCCGACGTCTTGCCCGCCGTGGTGGTGTCAAGCGTATCTCAGCCAGTAAGCTACCACCAAGTAGTGTGCCGTGCCGGGCTGTTTTTTCTAACGTTGGTTTTCCTTTGTAGTGATTTATGAGGAGACCCGTGGTGTGCTCAAGACATTCCTCGAGGGTGTCATCCGGGATGCCGTCACATACACTGAACACGCCAAGCGCAAAACTGTCACATCTCTTGATGTGGTATATGCCCTAAAGCGACAGGGTCGCACCCTGTATGGTTTCGGTGGTTGAATGTTGTTTTTGCTTTGGACAAGGTCCATGTCTGTTACGAATTGTTATTTGCGCGCATACTACATACTACGGTTGCCACATTGAGCACGCGTCGCCTTGTGGTCTGGTCACGACGATCATGGGAATGGGTTCTTGTCTTTTTCGGGGTGTTCAATGTACCATACGGGATACGGGGGGTTACAGGCTTTAAGGAATTATCAATCTGCCTATAAGAGCATTTGTGAATAATAATTTTATGACTTTGGCGATTTGCATGTTTGCGTATTCTTACGCGGTTGTGTATAGCGCGTGGGGGGGTTGGTCGCGTTGTAGTGTGTAGTTTGCTATAGTAGATATGGTTGTATCGGGCGCCTCGCCTGTCCGTAAAAGGCTGGTATTATCTGCTTATGATGTCCCTAGATAGGAACTCTATCTTATAAGTGCTCGTCTCGTAAGCAGCGGCGCTGATGTGAGGGTTTTGCCCCTCCTCCCCCCCTCACTGTCGACGTTATGTTAGCTGGAATAAGCGACAGTTACCACAAATACTACATACAGTATATGAATTATTATGCAGCCGTGATCCATAGCTTGGATAGCTTAGCTGCGGGCCTCAGCTATATGTACCACGGGCAGCGGGGTAACTACCGACTTACCTTGTGTCACTGGCAACTGCTTCCTGATATATCTCAGCCATCCTACTGTAGAGCCTGTCTGTAAAACCTCGGACCAGCCCGGTCAACAACTACAGGGTAGAGTACGCCACAACAGATGTTTATAAATGTAGGTACCTTAACTGCCCAGCTAGCTTTCTCTGTATGTTCGTGTCCTAGTAGAAGTAAAATCTTAAAAGCTTTTGCTCTCCCTCTAGGAACCGATTTATTACGGTGCTCGGTAATTACAACTACCGAGGCGACTTATTTAACTTGCTGTATGAGGGGCTACCTATGTCTCTTTGGGCACGACTGCTCACGTCTGATACCCTTTACTACATGCATTAGACAGAGATGCTTGTTTATGGCATATCACCATTTAGTCCCAGCTCACCAACCCGTGCCCGCTAGCACATGGAGGCAAGGAAGGCCAAGAAGTACATATGCTACTGATGCCGCTTTGGTAACCATACTATCCACCGTCCGGCGCCTGTGTCGCAGGGAATTTTACCTATTTCATTGTGGCTCGTTTCATGCGTAGTTGAGTCTATAGAGTCGATGAATAGGTAGCTCTGGCCAGGTCGCCTGGCGGGTCCCTGGGTATGCCACCATCGGTGGGATGTGTCTGACAAGTCTTCGAGGGAAAGTTGTCGGCCACAAGAGCACCCTAAGCATGTATCAAACTCTTGTACACCTGGTCGTGACTGGAAATTGCCACCCCGGGCCCAGTTGTCTTCATATCCGTAGCCACAAGCCATGTGGACCGTTATACCTAAACTTGTGGCTTACCCAGTCTGTCTCAATAACGATACATGTGTTGTAATTACGTACGTCGACGATTAATATTTGCCGGAGACCATACCGGCTGGCGGCCGAGAATCGTGCCGACCCTGCCATTCGGTTGCTATATCACAAAGGCCAGAGCGGGCGCCTCATAACCCCAATGTAAATCCCGTCCTCCGATCACTTTCTTGTGGCCGGAGACCCTTTTGACAATCACAACAACGGACGCAGCTAGAAAATGCTTGCTTGCTATGATGACAACTCAATGTTTCGAACCGTTGCTTGGCGTCGCTATAGATAACTGCTGCTGGGTGGCCAAACGGTACGCTAGGCAATACCTAGGTGACGGCAAATGAACGCCGTCCCGAGAACGTCTATTGTAGCCTCACGCCAAAATGGGGGAGCATACTTTATGACGATGGCCAAGAGGGGGAACGGGCAGCTCTGGCCACTAACTTACGAAGTTTAGGGACCACCCGCAACCTATAGAGAACTCTTGTTCGTATACATGGGGAGCGACCGTAAAGAGAAGTCGAATTTATCGCATCATACAGGTACAATCAACTGTACCTAATCACAGCAACGGAGCCACGCCCTGAGCATTGCACGAGGCAACCCCCAGAAAAGCTCAAGGCCACAAGCATGTCTTCCGGATCTGGGAAGAGCCGACGTTGACGAACATGACTGGAAAAGGGGAGACGTACAAAAAGACACGAAGTCGGCTAAGTTCGTCTGCGCAAGGAACTACAGCTATGTTTAATATAAATTCGGAGCAGTAGGTATACGACTCATATATCCGGACTTAATCTCAGCTGCATACCACCGAGGTGTGGTTATTAGCCACAACACGCAACCTACGGTTCGGTCACAACCTCCGGACTCTAGAAGAGGGTGGAGACCTCGTCGACCACCGTAGATACCCCGACAGGCTGGTAGAGGCAGTGCCAAATTAGGAAGGTCGAGGCGAGAATCAATAGTGTTTTCCGGCTTGGCAGAAGGTCAAGATTGTAGGATCGTAAAAGCGTACAGGTAAAATATTAATTATTCATCCCGAGGCCCCGAGGCCCCGAATCGCCACTTGACTTAACGCCGACCATTTAAGGGTTGGGACAAAAGAAGGGACGGGTGGTGTGGTTGCGATAAGGTGTGTGATCTGGCCCAGGCAGTGCCAGGCCAGATGCTTCGGCGCCCGCCGAGCCAGCGCCCACCCGCACATCGTCCCTTCTCCACATTCGCAGAATTTGCAGCCCCCCATATACCCCTACTAGGTAGACTAGGTCGTATTAGCTTAAGTACTTAACCTACCTATACTTAGACTCCGTTTTCAGTATTACGCGTGTGAGGGTTAAGCGCGAGTCTTCCATTGACAGTCAGCGCCACGAGCACGTTGCATCGCATGCCGTGTACACGGACGGCTATTATAACAATGTCCGGGATAGAATGGGTTTCTTGGAGTTCAGGGCATCCCGATCAGATCATAGGTCCGTGTCCAATGCAAGAACTTTGGAAGTTGGCCCGTGTCGGGCTAGGGGCTGGGTAGGCTTCGGCATTCCCACGTGGTGGCGACCCCAACAGAGCGGGTCTGGATCAAGCTACTATGTTCGGTTCGGTTCCGGCCTCGTGTTACCCGCCCTGAGTCCCTGACAGAGAGCTAGATCATGGCTGTGCAATCCCGCAGTGTGCGATGGAGGTACAAGTAGATAATAGTGATAGTCTACCTGATACATTTACGCACGTAGGTTCCTGTCTCCCTCAAAAGGCTTGGCCTGTCTATGTTTTTCTTGTTGAAAATTTACCTTGCTCATTTCTATTGCATGTGATATTCTGTCCACATAGACGCAATAACATTTATTACCGCTGATTTTCTGATAGGCAACAACTTGTACGCGTATACACAGTAGCCACTAGGGCTTGACCGAGATATATTATCATTACACGCCATTACATCTCCTCCGTATAACAGGCGGCCTATAGAGCATCCTTGGTATAATGTACAAGGATTATAGACCTACATTACAACAAGAGTAAACGCGTGGACGTATTATCTTGCACCTAACTTAAAAATTTCTGTTACACTTGTACTTATATTTTTCTTCTTCTAGCTACTACCGCAGTCTCTTACGTTCTAGTCTAAACTAGGGGCACAGCACTACTAGGTATTATAGGCAGTAAAGCTAAACAAAGTCTATATCTACGGTATATATAATGTTGCACTTTAACTATTTATTTAATTATAATAGCTTTATATATGTATAGGTTTACAACACCTTGGTTAGCAGGTTATTTACAACTTCTTGCAACTATATAGTTTATAACTTTAGTATAAGTATTTAATATTTTTAGTCTAGGTTAAGTATTTAAGTGTATAGTATATATGTTAGGTTAGTTCTTCCCCTCTGTTGCAAATAAGTTACAAAGAAGGCAAGGCTACTAAAGGATAACTTGGTCTTTTGCTAGAAATCTTAGGTGAAAGAGAAAAAGAAGGAAAAGCTTCAGTTGCGCAAATCTATTGCGCACAGAAAGGTGGAGCTGCAGCTGCCTACAGATGCGAGCCTTTACATTATACTTGTTAGGTAAGGGAGGTGCGTGTAGGTAATGGCTGTATGTCAGCTATTGACCCTTTTGCCATTGACCGATCCGTAACTCCCTCTCGGCAGACACCCCTACACCTTAAGCAAGAGCACAGAGGCAAAGGCCGGCAGAACAGGCCTTAGCTTTACGTTGCATTTCCTATTCTATCCAGTACTCTGCAGCCAATAAAATCAGTTACTGTAAAGCAGAGTTACATACAACGACATATGTTGGGTAGTACCGGTAAATATGGTGTACTTCTCCGTGCTCCACAACCTCCGGCTGGAGTCGCCCTCTCAAATGCACTAACTCAACGGAGATCCGCACTTAGCTGTCCATTACGTCATTGCGACATACCTAGTTTTCTCTACAGTGTACACGGTGTTAATATTACTGTCTCTTTAGTAAGTTAGGTAGGTAATGGGCAGCGCCGTTGCCTTCCTACATAAGATATTTAACAGCAGGTTTTCCACAGGATAGTGCAATATCTGGGGGTCTCTTTCCCTCATCTGGAAATCTGGTGCAAACCTGAAGCCTTAAAAGCAAAAATCACAGGAGCGTATAAGGTAGACTCTGTCCTGGCAGCCCTAGTACGTGTAGGTGCGGAGATATATCCTTTGAATACGTAAAATAATATTATACCCGGGAGGGTTGAAAGAACAGTAACCCTTTTAACAATTTACAAGTACCGAGTAGGTGCTTTTCTCCCATTTCCAACCATTTGTCTGTCGAGTTTCTTCGATTGCTTTCTTTGTGTACTCTTGTTGATTACTAACTGAGTGCGAGGGGCCACCTGCGATGAAAGTCACCAGGTACCTGGCGACCTCGCATAAGTACCCAGGCCCACCTTAAGCAACTAGACCCACTTACCTTCATACTACCTATACCTCAATGACATACCCCACCCCAGGCGCATCTACGTATATGAATCTCTATCTGTATATGTACCATGTCTCCCCTCAGCGTTCCTATATTTCACCAACTCCATTTACTGATTCTACACATTGTAAAATACTACATTTTTAATTTTTACCTCTGACTAAAACTATATACGTCAGAGACGAGACTTGTACCAAGGAATAATATTAGCCCGCCTAGTTAGTGATAGGCGCAAACCCCCCCCCCCCCCCAACTCCACCCGCCTCAGGCTATTGTGTATAAGTTGATCGCCACATTGTCATCATCGCTTCCCACACCCACTACACTTCCTTGACGACTCCCATTCTTCTCAGTCAGCACATACAACTGGGTTATTGTTCTGGATTATCCTATCAGCATGATGGTCATGAAAAATAATCCTCGCCAGAGGAATTATCCTCAGTACTACAACTCAGGGCTAGAACAACGCCTCCCACGGAATTCCCATGAACGACAGCAGCAGCACTTAGAACTACCTACCGATTTCCCCATGTCGGATACAAGCATTCTCCAGCCCCCCGCTGGTCGGAACCAGTGCTTTCGTAGGGCACCCACGACCCCGAACAGGAACAGTTTGAACTCGACGCCAGACCTGATGTCTTCAGAACCATGGATGGGGAATGGCCAACAGATAACAGGGCAAGCGCGCCGGTTTGAACACCAACGAGATGCGTCCCTATCGTCTATAGGATCCAACGCACCAGTTTCGCCTTATAACACCAACACGGTGAACCCGCAGATCGCTGTCGCCGATTCCGTTTCCGAAGGCCTTCATGAGATGGGAAACGCTACCGAAAACAACTACACGTTCGCTGTGGTCAAGCCCATTTCCACATTCGATGGCTACTATCAGAACGGTTTTGGCGATAACCTCACTAGCCACGGTACTGGGCTAAATGGCCAGCACAATAATATAGGCGATATGAGCATACCAGACGAGCCTCCAGCTCTGATTAGGCCACAGCAGCAGCTAGGACAAGCGGGTTTGGCCCCAGGAGTTCAGGCCTCCAATGCGTCGGCCCGTTCGGCAGCGAGTTCGGTAGGTGGCGACTCGCCGGTTACGCCTTCCCTTCCTGAACATGATGGCGGAAAAAATGGTGAGGCGCCCGAATCCCCGCTACTATTCCTCCCTCCCACAGATTCCCAGCAAACTCTGGATTTGGGCCTCTGCCCACATCATACAAGCAATTGCTCACACTCATCGTGCGCCTTCACAGCGTTCCCGCCTAATAACCCTCTTAAGCTCGATCGAACTGTTACCGACGCGTTTGGGGATGAGCTATACGACTCGAGCTTTGGGATGCAATCGTCAACACCTACGTCAAAGTCTCATGCAACCGTACCATCATCGACCAATGGTCTATTCCAGAACCGACTGCACGCGGCCAACACCCAACACCTTGCTGCTGCCCAGTCGCCCACTTCTAACGATTCCCGAGACCTCTCTCCCTTCCGCCAGGGCTCCCCGTACGCCTCAGATATATCTGAATTTCCTTCAGCAGGTACGAATAAGGCACGGTTAGAATCCGAACGGCAGCGCAGGGAGAGGAGCGAAGCCGAGCAGAGACACAGACAGCAACAAAAGTTAGCGCAAAACTCGCACAGTAGACTTGAGCACCAGGCCGCACCAACAACCATATCCCCCAAGGACGCCGTGTTAGATTTCAATGAGTCGGAATGCGATTCGAGCTTTCCTTTGTTCTCGCCCCAGGAGATCAGCGCGTACAGCAGAGGAACCCAAAGGAACAGGAGCGCCATAAACGGTGCCGGACCACAGCAACCCGTGTCGCCTTTCCAATCCATGCCCCAGACGCCGGTGCGTAGTAGTTTTGACTTCTCAATGTCATCCAACCCCCCGGTGGCACATACGTATCATCTCGCCCCGGGTCAGAACCCGCAACAAACACCGTCAGTATCGGCCTACTCTCGCGTGAGTTCGGCAGAAGTAAGCAGCGCCGATCTCAGCAGCAGCGACGGCCACGTGAAGCGACCAGATAGGACTGCTGCAGACGGGGGCACTTACACTTGTACTTACCATGGCTGTACGCTGCGATTTGAGACGCCGGCATTGCTTCAGAAGCACAAAAGGGAAGGCCATCGGCAAACAAATGTGCTGAATTACCTACGAGACCCGGTCGCGTCGGTGAACAGCGCCGCCAATAGCCAGGCTGGGCCACATAGGTGCGACAGGATTAATCCAAGCACGGGGAAGCCATGCAACACGGTTTTCTCACGACCATACGATCTTACGAGGCACGAAGACACAATTCACAATGCACGCAAGAAGAAAGTGAAATGTGATTTGTGCACGGAGGAAAAGACATTCAGCCGGGCTGATGCGCTCACAAGGCATTATCGTGTATGCCATCCAGACGTTGAGCTCCAGGGAAAGCACCGCAAAAGAGGTCTAGGGTTGTGACGGCGCACCGATGGTGATGTCTCCCGCTACGAGCACATCCACAACCGCAACCGAAGCCACGGCTACAGCGGTAATCATGAGAGCTTGGGTACAACAGCATGCCTATAGTTGCCGGCCAAGCAATATTGGGCAATACCTAGGGTCATTCCTACCTCGTTTGCGTTATGGTACGACCCCCAGTTATAAACAAAGTTTCAGAACGCGGCGATGCGACGGCGATTACTGAAGGTCTGGCTACGTGCAGACCCATTCCCGTTACGTTGCGCCTTATTCACGAGGGCGTCTACTAGCGCTTGGTGGTCATTGCGATCATGGTAGTTGGAAGAGGTACCTGGAAGATTGGGTTAGACAGACTCTGTGGGGGCGTTGTGTGGAGAACGTCTGGTTCAGTACTGAAAATCAGGGTCCAACCTCACTAGCGCTCATGCAGGGACCTCTGGGAAGCTTCCCAATTGAGGATGTCGGGGCGTCGGGAACTGGTCGTGGCAGGACCCTACATGGCACCCCTACCTGGTCCCAAACGCCTTCTCGGCATCACGGTGGGCCCCATGCCCCTCTGCCATGAAATCGGCTTCTCTGATTGGCCCACGAGATCTTTGCTATGACGTTTACCCGCACCCACCGTGTGTTCCAATGCATCATCCAAGATACCACATACGTCACGCCACGCCTTGGTGGTCTCCATCTGACCATTACGTCTTGGTATGCTTTGACGACATACCACTTGTCGACATGGTCAATCTGTATTATTATATCACTGCAATCCGAAATCGGCAGCCCTTCCTATACTGCATAGTGAATCATGGCGTCAAGCGTTTGCGGCCTTTTCTTTTCTTTGTCATTTTGTCTTGCTCCTAGTCTGGCCTCTTCGGCTCAGTCCACACCCACTTTGTCTACATTGGCGAGAGTAGGAAAAGAAAAACTGTTGCCGAGGCGTCAAGGCCATGGTGTACATTTCTATTGTGGCACTCACATGCCGGTTGGGGGTGTGCGATCAAGATTTGGTTATTTCTCAGACCTTGTTTTTTGTTTTTCTGTTTTATACTTTGATTTCGCTTTGCCAAATCTGCCATTACTTCCTAATCTCAATTTTGTTACGTCATCTACACTAGAAGGCGGAAGTGGTGTCTCTCAAGGCGTTGTCTGGGTGGAATAAGACGTTACCTCCCAGTTGCTTGGTTCCCTGTTATGGTTTTGCAAGTATACCTTCCTTTTTGCCTTTGCCTTGTGGTTTTTCCCCCTTTTCTACCCCTTTTTTATCACGCAATTTGGATAACGGGAACAAGACATTACGAATCTGCATATGACGATAGGTATAGACGGATCGCTAGGCAAAGGAGGAACACCCTAAAACGGACAGGGGCTTACTTTATGAGGTCATATTTAGCCAAAAAGGTTGAGGTGTGTGCTGCACCTACAAGTTACTGGTTTTGGATTGCCTGTCTCGCTTGTCTTACTGTATAAGTACTAAATGTATATTTGATAGATGCAAAATCTACCGCAAAATGTATGATGATGAGATATTATAATCATGTCCGTAAGATGTGCATGGGCTTACAGAACTGGGCATAGCTGCATTTTTCTTTGTATCACCCCCTCTCCCTGGCGGGTTTCTTTGACCAGGCCTGCACACGATAGAGGTGCTTGAACATACACAGGATTGTCCTAACTTAGTTAGCTATATTAGAATAATGTCTATTTGCACACCTATCCGATGCGGGCAGTCATCGGCGCGCTCCTATCAGACAGGATTTGACTGCCCTCAAACCAGCCAGCCAGCCATCTCGACAGGGCCCACTAAATCCAAATTGAAGCTACTACCTACCTACCTAACCTACCGTCTTTCCTAACATAAACCCGAAGAGAGGTCACGTGGGGTGGTAAGGGGCGGCTGGCTGCCAAGGAACTTGCAGCCACAGTCGCGCCATTATAGTTAGCCCGGACCCACCTAAGATAGACGTTAAAATTCTACTACTACTACTACTACTACTACTACTACCTACCTAACCTAGGTAGACCAAGATATGTACACGTGCAGTGGTTGAGCTGTGTTGCTCATTCTACGTAGTCACTATTGCTAACGTTGTTTAATAGACACACTTGGTGCGCGACTAGTATGTCTCAACAGGTTTAAAAAATATATAACCTGTATAAAGTTAGGCAAGTCAACACGTAGCAGAAGACAGAAGACAGCCTTGCATGCATAGAATTAGCGTGCGTTACCTATATAGGCATGGATGGTAACTCCATGTACATGTCAGTCTATTAGCAGTAAGTTAATGAATCAATTTTGCTAAGCTGGAGGTCTGGCTTATCAAAGTAAGCTTTAAGCTAGACAAAGTTGTGCATAGAAGGAGGCTTAACTGGCGATATATGCTACTTGTTCATACCTAGTGCACGTAAGACCATGCATGACTAAAAACATGCTAGCGCACACCGTATAACATGCAACATCTGCACCGGCAGTGCCGCCAAGTAAGCACGCCCCGGGAAAGAGGTAGGTCTAGCTAATCTAAATATAAATCTCTTTTCTATCTAGTCTGCAAGCTAGGCAAACCAAACACTACTGCTAGTAGGGAGGTCGTCGTTAGCAGTAGCTTTCTCTCAGTCGCCTGTCGATATATAAGACCTTGAGGTCACCAACACCCGGGAATGCGCTGCAGCCCGGGGTTGTGGCTCATGTCCACATGCTATCTAGCCCTCGAGTCCTCGACCACGGGTCGCATCTGTCACTCCCCCAGCACTGCTGCTCTTGCATCCGAGAACAAGGGCGTGATACCTGTCCAGAGTTGGAACTAAGAAACCGATTGATTAGCAAACCAAAGTAGACGAACTTAGAAACTTGATCTTGTTCCGTACCTGGTAAACTCCCTGGGAAGTGAGCACTTCGAGACCGGGGATGGTGATCCAGTCGGAATCCTCGGCGAGCCTCATTAAAGGTGTCTCTCTGGGCTTGTAAGCCATCTCAAGGAATACCCGGGGCCGGTCGGTCTGCGCCGCTTGCCGCAACACAGACGCCAAGAGCCCCTGCATCGATGCATCTACGGGCCGATCAGCTGGGACCGTGCTGATGACAACGTTGGGCTGCTGGCGGACATGACTGGCATCCTCAGTGTGCTGTATATTGTATTCTTGCGGGAAAGATGAGATGATCTCCTGCACGGCAGGTTTGTTTCGCGCCACGAGGTAGATGGGGCTAAGGCCGAGAGAGCGAAGGGCATAGACAGCAGCCCTCGTCGTACCACCGGATCCGACCACCATGCCACTACAGTGGTCCTTAATGGGATCGGATGCCGTGAGTCCGGCCTTACGCAGAGAGTAAACCATGCCCATCCAATCGGTGTTATCGCCGAGGAGCCGCGCCGACCCGTCTTCGGCAGTGACTGGGACAATGGTGTTCACGGCTCCGATCGCTCTAGCGCTGGCAGATATATCGTCTAGCAAGGGTATAATGTCGATCTTGAGCGGTATCGTGACGGAAGCGCCGCCAAAGTCATCGGCCCTTATGAGCGGACGCACATCTACGGCAACGTCGGTCTCGAAGAGAGAATATTGATGAGGTAAGCCGGTCTGAGAGAACAGAGTATTATGCAGGGCTGGCGACCGCGAAGCCAAGATGGGCTTTCCCAGCAGGTAGAATTGCCTCTTTTCGAAGTCTCCAACCAGCGCCAGGCCGCGGCGGATATCGGCTGCCGATAGCTGCCCCGGTGCGGCTTTGAAGGGGAGGTCTGGGTGGGAGACCGGCGTGAGGAAACTGTTGAGCACTCTGGAGAGCTTTCCCACAGTTCCCATGTTGAGCGCTATCATGGGCTTGCCATGGGCGGCGAACATCCTGTCGCGGAAGCTGGCAAGAGCGAAATTATCCTCCATCTTGCTAGCGACGCCCACGAGCTTAATCACGTCGCCGTATTCCAGAGCCCGGTTATACCAGGGTTGCCACCCACCGTTCTTCCACGATAGTCTGCCTGCTGGATCGTGGTGTGATGCGATAACACGCGTGCAACCTCGGCGCATGTCTAACACAGCCCGTATAGTCGCATCAGAAAGGCCCATCTCCAGATCAATATACTCGACCCCAACTCGCATGGCTGTCCGGTATAACGGAACTATCTCCTCCTCGGATGTATAGGTGAAGCGGCCGCCTTGGGATTTGCTCCGTACGGTGAAGATGATGGGTAAATCGGTTGCGGACCGCAGGTGACGGATCTGTCTGGCTACTGATTCAGGTGACAGATCATCGAGCAGGTCGACGCGTAGTTCAACAGCATCGGAGCCTACGCAGACTCTCGGTATAATGTCTCGCTGCGAAGCCATATCTGGCATTGTAAGCGCGACAAAGAAAGACAGTCCCTTGTCCTTGATATCCTCAAAATGTGTGCTTTTCCCCCCGATGATGGAAGCAAATCGAACAAAATCGGCAGGTGGTTCGTGGAGCCCATGCGATGGGTCCAATGACGGACTGTGGTACTCGTAATTGCTACACTCCTGAAACAGAGGCTTGCGCCGCTCGTAAACGCCTCGGATCTCTTCTGAGTAAGCCGGGCGGGTTTTATCCCGCATAAGGTACTCTACCATCTGTTCGATATCCCGGTGAACAAGGAGAACGACGCCGCCGCTTCTGTGATAGGTAGTGAGAAGCTGTCTCGCCTCCGGTGTCTCCACGATGCCACCACCACAGGAGAAAACATATCCCCGGCTGTGCTTCTTCATGACATCTTTCAAAAGTTCACACTCATCCTTCCGGAAGTCCTCCCATCCTCTTCTACTTTCGTTGATGATTTGGGGGATTGTTTTACCGGAACGAGACTCAAGCTCGTCGTCCAAGTCGATGAACGGCCGACCCAAGACGTTCGCCATCCACCGGCCCATGGTAGTCTTTCCCGCCCCCCGCATGCCTACGATGAAGACAGAAGGGTCCCCATCAGCCCGTTTGGCCTTGGCCGTGGTGGCTTCGGTGACGTCGCCAGTCAGTCTCACCCTGAACGCCTGTGCTAGAACATCCCACCAACCAGGCCAGGTCTTGGCGGTGCACTCGCGCTCAAGTATCACGACTGAGCTGGGAGATAATACCGAGAGAACACTGAAGCTCATGGCAACGCGGTGGTCATCGTAGCAGTAGACGCCCTTCTCGGGCGCCGTCAGATCCATGTAGTTTCGACCGGATACGATAATCCCGTCTTCGAGCTCTTCACACTGGACACCGAATTGGGCGAGCTGTTCTCGCATCGCCGCGATCCTGTTGCATTCTTTCACGCGCTGGTTGGCAATACCGGTGATGGTAGTTCTACCAGATGCTACGGCAGCAAGTACAGAAGCGGTAAGGAAGGCATCCGTCATGGGCTCCATATCCACCGTGATGCCAGCTAACGAGCCCGGTCGAGGTCCAGTCACGGTGGTTGACGTAGCCGTCTGCTCAACGGTGCAGCCCATGGGCCGGAGGACGTCAACGGCGAAACGAGCATCGCCCTGCAAAGAACTAGTCCCAATGTTTGGAACCGTGCAGGTAGTACCTGTGATGGCTGCGATAGCCAGGGGGTATGTGGCTGAGCTAGCATCGCTCTCTACTACATACTCGGCAGGGTTCTGGTAAACGCACTGGGGAATATGGTAGGTATGCGGCTCTTCGGCTGACTTTGACACGATGACACCAAACTGCTTCATCATAGCGATGGTCATGTCGATGTACAGTTGAGAAATAGGTTTGCCGCCAACAAGGCGAAGAGTCACGGGATTCTTCGCGTATGGGGCACACATCAGCAGAGACGAGACGTACTGTGACGATATGGTCGCAGCTAACTCAATCACGCCACCATCCAAGCCACCCGCAGCGCCTATCCGCAGGGGCAGGCTGCCCTCTTGCCCTAGGTATTTGACATCCTGACCGTTGGACCGGAGAGCGTCTACAAGTGGGCCGATGGGCCGGACTTTCATGCGTGTATTACCAGTTAGCACAGTCGAGTCCGCCTCGGCGGGTGTGCACAGCGATACAACGGTAGTCAGAAAACGGGAAGCCGTGCCTGCGTTCCCGAGATAGAGAGGCTCTTTACTCGACTGAAGCTTACCGCCCTTTCCGGTCACGACCAGGACGTCCCCAGCTTCTTCCCATGAGTAGGTGGCACCGTTGAGCTGGGCGATAGCTGACAACATGTACTGGGTGTCGTCGGAATGAAGCAGGTTCTTGACCCGGCAGGTACCCTGGCCCAGAGCAGCTAGGACGAGCGCCCGATTCGAGATACTCTTAGACCCGGGAGGTGTCACTTCAACCTCGAGCGTTGGCGGAATGCCGGGGGTGACTCGAACGGCAGGTGAAAGAACAATGCGGATAGCGCTGTCTTCCACCACGCTAGCTTTCGGCTCGTAGGTTTGTCCGATGGCTGAAAGCAGAACAATCTTCTTGCTACGGCCTTCGTTCTTCTTGTCGACTGCCATCTTCTCGAGGAGCACATCCACAGGGCAGTGTTTTCCGGCTGTCAATTTAACGATACGTTTGTCGTGTAGCGAAGTTGGCAAGTCAAAGCTCGCGATGCACTTCGTCAAGCGGGCGACAGCCCCAGGTTTGAGGACACCTAGAAAGCGAGCTAGTTCGGCTTCCTTGACCATGCCAATGGCTACACATTCACCGTGCAACACCTGGGGTGTGAGTATGGCCTCTATGGCATGCCCGATGGAGTGTCCGAAGTTGAGCAAGTTTCGCAGACCACCCTCTCTCTCGTCCTTGGACACAACATCCGCCTTGACACGGGCAGATCCTAGAACCATGCGTTTGAGCATGGAGCGGACAGGAAGCAGTCTAGCCCCGGGCTCCCCGGGGTTAACAGGCGCACGGAAAGAGTCGAGGATAGAGGCGGCATTGTCCTCCAGAAAGGCAAACTCTTCCTCATTCCATATGGCCGCCGTCTTTATAACCTCAGCCATGCCGTTAATAAATTCACGTACGGGCAGGGATTCGAGGAAAGCAAGGTCGATGTAAACTCGCTGGGGCTGCCAAAACGAGCCGATGAGATTCTTACCCATGGGGGTGTCGATAGCTGTCTTGCCACCGATGGAAGAGTCCACCATGGCTAACAATGTAGTGGGAACCTGGACGAAGCGCACACCGCGCATAAAGGTGGCCGCTACATAACCGATCATGTCACCTATGACGCCGCCGCCAAGGGCGACGATCACGGTGTCTCTCGTGCACTGGTGAGCCAGCATCCAGTCTTCGATCTCTGCCTTAGTCTCACGGCCTTTCGAGGTCTCACCGGGCGGGATGGTATAGACCAGCAAGCGCGACGCGACGCCGCGCTTCTCAATGGCATCTCGGAACTGAGATTCGAATTTAGGAACGTAGATGGGGTGGATGTTGGTATCGGTGATCAGAACGTAAGTGGAGGATGCGAGGTTATCAAGAAGGTCATGGGGAACAAAGTCGCGCCAGAGACCGTGGTCGACAATGATGGAATCGCTCCCCAATATGTTCACACGGATAGGGCTCGAAGGCCCATCGGTTGACTGGGCCATTGCGGTTTTCTTTATCCGCGGTCGACCAGTTCCGACAGAGATGAAGAGCAAGAAACAAATCGACAGAAACAATGGGTAAATGTGACTGATTTAAGTTGGTACCTACGGCCCAAATTGCCTTGGCTATCGTGCCTCTATATTAGCATGCTGACTTCTTGATCTTGATCGTAACCTGGTCCCGAAGGATATAGCATAAGTATGCAGTGGCTGGAAGTACGTGAGAGTATGCCTCTGTTACTTCGGCCTGCAGCACGCACATGAGTTGTACTTCTATCTTTTTTGACAAGTCTGCAGGTAAATGTGTCACTTGCTAAGGATGCGGTGAATTCTCTGCAGGGGTCTTGCGGTCTCGGAGTTGTCAATGCTACTGTGGTACACATTAGCAGACCGAAGCCAGCTATTGGCCAATGAGGAAAGAATACCCAGCGCGGGGCACAGAGCAATAGGGTTTTGGCAGGGCCCCCGAATTCGTCACCTGTCTGTGACATTTAATAGGTGTCTCTTAAATTAGAGTTCCCCAGCTGGAATTGTTTCGGTCCGGACCGGCTGACAGGCCTGGAAGACCAACTGATGGCCTGTACATTTAGGTGGTGTTTGTTCTGGTTGTTTTTGCTTTTACTTATGGCCCGTGACATCCCTATTATAAGTAAATTGAGAAGTGGGTTGTTTATAGGGCAAAGTCACAGCTAATCAAGGGACACCTGCAGGTCTTTCTAAGATAAATAAGTTAAATCGTGTTTGTTTGTAAAATTATTAAATTTTGTTTATTATTATAGGGCTATAGCAGCCTATATACTTTAAGTATTTACTTTATAGTTAGCTATATAAGGCAGTATTTAAGTGCTAAATATAGTAGCAATACGTAATATATAGTATTAAGCGCGCTTGTAATAAAGTATATTAGCTGTGCAAGTATATTGAAATTAGCTATATAAAGCTATATTTAAGTGCTAAATATAGTAGTAATATATAATATATAGTGTTAAGCGCGTTTATAATAAGTGTAAGGGTTTAAGTAATGAGGTAGTTGCAAGGTAATGTTGCTAGCGATTCTAAGAACTAGGTATATTAGATAACTTTTATCTAGTTAGCTAGGTAGGTAACTAGACTGGCTAAAAGGATTAAAAAAAGTATAACCAGCAAAGCCTCGGCTATTAGTTAGCGTAGCTTTAGCTAATAAGTAGTTTGTGCACAAATAGCTTCTTTAGCTAGGTGCCCTGTTATACTGCCCCCTTTTTTAAGTTGCTAGTCTTTAGCAATTTTAGCATTTATAAGTATATTTGCTAATTAGGCCTATTTTTAATTCTTTTAATTAAATTAATTTATTAGCTTTTATAAGCTATCTTTTTGTTAACCTGTCAGCTTATACCTAGTCTTGTGCATTTTTTCCTATTTATAGCCTTATTTCAGTATTTACTTTTTTTCTTAGCATTATTATTTTATTAAGCTCTTTACTAAGCAACTGCTGTTATGCTACCTTTAAAGCTTTTTTATTTTAAGTTTATATACTAGCACACCTTTAATACTAATATAAGTTAGTTATTTTTAAACTAACAAATTTTTAATCTTAACTATAATCTTGCTTAACTAAATAGCAACAAGCTAAAAATTATAATAATGCTTAGTAAAAAGCCTTGCTAGCACTACGTTTTTAGTATATATTTAAATTTTTATATTTGCTATCTTTGCTGCTTTAACAACGTTAATTGCGCTTTTTATAAAAAAGACTACTAAGGTTATTGTACTATACGTTTGCTGCTTTTTTGCTTATTAGTTTGCTTAAATGTTTATTTTTTTTTAAATACCTCTTGTTTTAGTTAGTGTAGCTTAATAGATTATATAGTATACTACTTATTTTTGCGCTAAAATAAAAAATACTTAGTAAAACTATTAAGTTACTATTACTAAGGCTAAAAATAAAAACAAAAATAAAAACGTAAATACAAACGCTACCTTATTAAACAATACTTTTATTACTATAAGTTAATATATATTTTGCTTATTTAAAGCAAGCTTAGCTTTTTAGCATATAGTTATTTTTAAAAAGAAGCCGGTTGCACTAGTTAAAAAAAAAAAGCAACGCTATACTGCTGTTTATTAAAAATTAGTTGCTATTTATTATTTATTAACTATTATAGTTGCTTTTTTTATTATTTATACTTTTGCTGCTTATTTGCTAGTATATTTACTAATATTTAGCAATTTTATATTAGCAAAGAAAAGCTTTTACCTAACAACTTTAATAATATTATATACAAAGCTTAGTTTTTTATCTTTTTTTTAAAGTACTAAAATAGCCTTTTAAGCAATCTAAATACTTATTTGCGCTAGTTACGCATACTTATTTTAAAAGCTGCTAATAAAAAGCTAAACTTTAAAAAAGCTTATAAAAATAAAGGCATTAAAGCGTTTTTTAGTATTAGTAAAGCCTATTAGGAGATTTTTGCTTACAATATAGTTTTTACTACTACTGTTAGCCTTATTTACAATACCTATTAAACTACGTTGCTTGTTTTTAGCTACAGCTATTTTAATAATATAGTATATTATTTGCTTTTTTAGCTACCTTTTAACTTTTGCTTGCTAACTTTTTATTTAATAATAATGCTTTTTATATTAATAGTTTAAAGTGCGTTTTAAGTTATAATAAGTTTATTAAAATATAAGTTTTTATTTTTTGCAATGCTATAGCTTAGTTTTAGCT
This sequence comes from Poronia punctata, assembly GCA_022579005.1. Lineage (NCBI taxonomy): Eukaryota > Fungi > Ascomycota > Sordariomycetes > Xylariales > Xylariaceae > Poronia > Poronia punctata. The sequence continues at coordinate 66,345 of MU401613.1, forward strand.
TGCTTAGCAATAGCTTACTATCTTTTTATTAACTAAGTATACACTTTATAATTTAGTATTTGTTATACTAATTATAACTACTTTATTTATTATCTTACTTAACATAAACTTTTTTAACTTTTTTTTTATATTAGTTTAGTAAACAGCTTGCGTTTGCTAAGTATTTAGCTAGCTTTTAAATATTATATTTTACTAGCTAGCCTTTTTATTTTATTAAGTATTTTTATTTACCTTAGTTTTTTTAATGCTAAACAATATCTTTTACTACTTATTTCTTTTGCTTATTTTTTAACTTAAGTAGCGCTATTTTGCTAGCGTTTTTTAGCCAGTTTATTTATAGCTTAAGTAATAATATAAAAAACATATTATAAACCTAAAAATAAATTTTTAGCAACTAAATCTAGTACGCCTAAGTTTTTACTTTTTTAACAACTTTAACTTAAATATACGTAAAAGCTAGTTTTTTTCTACACTTAAACTTAAAGTGTGCTATTAATAGCTTTACTACGTTACCTGCCTAAAACTTTTTTAGTATATAGCGCTTATTATAATGCTTTTATATTAACTTTACTACTTATTCTTAATACTTGCAAACTGCGTAGCGTATAGCCTCTATTTGCTATAGCTTTTTTTTTACTTTTTAAATATTAAATTAAAGCTGCTCTAGCATATACTTAATACTTTTTAAGTAGTATTTATACAATGCTTTAAACAGCAAATAGCTTATAGTAGTATATTAGCTATTATTATACGCAAACTTAACATTTGCTAATACTTTAACCTAGCTATTTAGCTTACTACTATAAAAAGTACAAAAATACTTTTTTAAAGTTTAGTACACTTGTTTTATCTAGCTATCAGTTTAAAAGTACTATATAGTAAATAGCTACTAATGCACTTTTTATACTTTATAAAACTTTTTTTAAAATTTACTTATAATAAGTTTGTTTTTATTACTTATAATCCTTTTTAAAAACCTATACTAGCAGTTTACTTTATAATATATAATTGCTATAAGCTTAACAGCGTTAAGCGTTTTTTATATAAAAATAAACAATGCTATTTTTATAAACTAGTTTATAATAACTAAAATTATATTATAAATATTACTATTTGCTTTTATATATAAAAGTAGTTTTGTAATAAAATCTAAGCTAATCTTTTAAAAGGGCTGTTTTAGTAAAAATAACAACTAAAGCTTTTTATAAAGCTTATACCTTAGCTTTTAAGCTTTTTTATATTACGTACAGCTAGCAACGTATTTTTAAACGTTTTGCTTTAAGCTTTTTTAATAAAACTTATACTATAATAACTTAGCTATTTTGTTTTTCTTTATATGCTTAGCTTTTAAGTTATTATAGTACTAGTATATTAGTTGCTTTACTAAGGCTTTTTAAGCTAAAATTACTAGCTGTTCTTTAAAATATAATATACTTATACTATTAACATAATACTTTTTACGTATTTTAGCCTTATAGCGTACAATCTTTGCTAGCTTTGCAAAAGTAAGGTTTTTAGCTTGCAGTTTGCAAACTATTTTATAAAACTGTATTAAAGCTGCTAGTTTAAAAGCTATTTTGCTTTAAGCTAATTTTTTAACTTTAGCGCATAAAACATATTAGTTATAAATAATAGCCTTAGCTTCCCTTTTTTAAAAAGCAGTTTTTATACTTTTAGCAGTAGCTTTTACTAAATAGGTTACTACTGCTATTTATACAGTGCATAATATATAGGTTAAGCATATATATTAATGCTTTTTACTTTTTTGCCTTTAAAAATTATTTATAATTATATAGCAAGGGTTTAGCGCTTTATAAGCTTGCAAGTTTGCAATCTATGCTTTTGTTATTAAATAAGCTAACAGGTATAAGTTTAATAAAGCTTTTTAAGCTGCTTTAGTAGCGTAGGCTAATGCTTTACTTTTTTTTTTTTTTTTAAATAAGATCTTTGCTAATAACTACTATACTTACTATAGCAGCTTGCTAACTAGTTAAAGCTTTTTTTTTAGCGTTAGTATTATATTTTTATACTAAATTTTTCTAGCTATATAATTTAGCCTTTTTAATAGTTTATTTGCTAAGTTTAATATACTTAATTAGTGTTTTATATTAAAATTAAACTATACTAGCTTATATACTTAGTAGGCAAGCTTTTTTTAAAGGTCCTGCGCTAATAAGTTAACTACACTTTTTAAAGCTATATAATTTATTTATACTATAAAGGTTTTATTTGTTTTTTTAAAGTACTGCTACTAGTGCTTATAGCTTTTTATAATTGCTAAAAGCTTTTGCTAGCTTGTTGCCTATTTAGTTTTTGCGTTTATAAGCTTTTATAACTAGTAAGCAACCAGTTTTTACGTTTTTTTATAAAGTTGCAATAGTATTTTTAATATTGCTTTTATTAATATATTTATTTTTACTTTAGTATTTAAACAGCTATCTTAGTAGCAAAAAGTAGTTACTAACATAAAGGCTTTTTTTATGTTTTTAAACGCCTGGTCTGCCTTTAAGGTCTACTTAAAAACATAGCCCAGCAAGGTATAACCTTTTAAAATTGCTATAATTAGCGCTATAACGTTTATATACTTAGCTATAAACTTTTTATAAAAGTTTGCAAACCTTAAAAATACCTATATATTATGTACTAAAGTTAGTATTTTTTATTTCTAAATAGCGGCGACCTTTTAAAAATTTATCTTTATTTCTTTAGTTATAATAATAAACTTTAAAAACTTTATTTTAGTTTTAAAAAACTTACACTTTAACAGCTTTGCAAATAGTTAATACTTTGCTAGCTGCTTATAAACTAACTAAAAGTGCTCTTTATATTTTTTTTTATTTTTTAAAAAAACTACAATATTATTTAAATAAACTACATAAATATAATTTACTAGCTTAGCTAATACTTTATATATATAGGCCTAAAAAGTTGTAAAAGTATTAGTTAGTTTAAAAAGCATAACTATATACTTAAAATGCCTATATTTTGTTTAAAAAGCAGTTTTTTACTTATTACTACATTTAATTTAAATATAATAGTAGGTATTTTTAAAGTCTAGCTTTAAAAAAACCTTTGTTAACCTTAGCTTATTTATTACTTTTAATATAAAGGGTAAAAAATACCTATTTTTTATAGTTACTTTATTTAAGCCCTTATAATTAACGTAAAGCTTTATAGTCTTATTTTTCTTTAGTATAAATAAGATTAGGGCTTTTACGTTTACTTTTAAGTATTATATGCAGCTTGTTTAAAGGTTTTCTTTAAAGTACTCTTTAAGCACTTACTATTAAGCCTTTATAATAAAATAAATTAGGCCAAACAGTACCTATGCTTTTTTTACTAGGTTTATTACGTATTGTGCTTTTTTTAGCACTAGTAACTTTTTTGCTAACAGCTTAAAGTATATATACTAAAACGCTTTAAAATACTTAAATAAATTAATTTTATTTTTAGTATTAAGCTTATTATTAATTTTAAAAAACAATAACTTTTTTTTAAAGCTAACACTTATACTTATTAAGTTAGCAACGTACGCTGCCTAACTACTAACTACGTTTTTAGCAAACTTTTTAAAATTTATTTTTTAATATTTGCTATAAAACTATTAAATAAAGGCTATATTTAATAGTATACTTAACTAACTTATTTTTAGCTATAATATTAAAAGCTTTAGTGCCTTTTACTTTTTATATATTATATAAAATACCTATTTAAAAGTTTGCTTAATTTTTTAAGCGTTAACTATTTAAAAACTAGCTATATAAGCTGCTTAGCACCTTATTAGCTTTTTATTTAGTTTTATTAACAAAAGCAATAAAATGTCTACTTTTTGCAAGTATTTTCTTTTAAAGTCTTTATATATAATGTTAACTTAAGCTTTTATATTTATATTTATAATAACCTTTTTTAACTTTTGCTTGCTGCTTAAAAAGATTATAGCTGCTGCTTAAAACAGCTTTATAGTGCTAAACGCCTTATAAGACTTTACTAAAGTAAATTAAATATATTAACTTACTTTAGCTTAGCTTTTAACTTTTTATTTTTAAAGTTTAACTAAGCTGCTTAAACGTTTTATACCTTACTTTTAAGCTATTTTAATAGTTTTTGCTTAACTTTGCCTAATTAGCAATTTAATACTAACTATTTATTTTTTAAGCAATACTTAGCTATATAGCCTTTTTTGCTACAGCAGTAGCACTTTATAAAGCTATTGCTAGTACGTGCTAATTTGCTTTAATTTTAATTTATTTATTGCTTTAATAAGTTATTAGTTTTTCTTTTAAACTGCTTAAGCACTCTTAGGTTATTTACTAACTTTTTCTACTTTAGCAAGCGTTTAGCATATTTCCGCTTTTATAGCAGCTTGTGCTCTTTGCTAGCATAATACTAAGTGCTTTATTATTTTTTAGCCTTTTAACATATTATAACTATATTGTTAAGCAATATACGCTGCTTTACTAAAACCTTTTTTAGTTTTTTTTAAAGTTTATACTAATAATTAAAAGCTAGTTAGCTATTATTTTCTAATAGTATAGCGCTTTTAAGCTTTTATACTAATACTTGCTAACAAAAAAAGAAATTTTTTAAGTTTTTATTTTTTTGTTGCTAAAGCTTATATAATTACTTTTAAAAAGTTTGCTTAAATAGCTTTAAGTTAACGTTCTCTTGCTAAATAAACTTTTAAAAGTTATTAAAGGTAGCTTTATTTTTTAAGTTATTATAATTTAACGTATTTTAATAAAAACGCTAATTTGTTTAAATATTAAACTTAGCTTACGTTAAAGCCTATATAATTTATATTAAATCCTTATAGCTAAGCTTTTACTAATTGCTTTTTTTTATAGCTATAATCTAGTTTTTAATTTTTGCAGCAGTAGCATTTTACTTTAGCTGCTTATAGTTATATATAAAAGCTTTAGCGTTGTTTTTATATTATAGCTCTCTTTACTTAGCAAGTAGCTAAAGCAATTATAAGTTTTAGTTTATTATATTAATAATCTAGTTTAAAAAATTATTTTCTTAGCCTTTTAAACTTTTATAAAAACTATTACAATAAGAGCTTTTATTAAATAAGCTACTGCATAATAGCAGCCTAAAGTAAAAAAAATAGCCTTTACCTTTTTAACCTTTTTAAAAGTTGCTAGCTATTAGCTAATTGTTTATCTTAATAAGTAGCATATTTTGTTTTAAGTTTTTTAGTTTATTATTAAGTTCTTTACTTTTTTTATTACGTTTATTATTACCTTTTTATTTTTAATTATTTATAAATTTAGCTTAACTATTAGCTAGTTCTTTTAATCCCCGTTGCTTATCTTTAGTGTTAGGTTTATTAAGCTTGTTTATATTATTGCTAGTTATTTGCCTAGCAGTTACAAACTATACTTAGTTTTTAGTTTAAATCCCTTTGCTAAACATTGCATTATAACTTAAAAATATAAAAATAAAAAAGTGTAAAGGTTTAAGCAATAAAGTAGTTACAAGGTAATATTGCTAGCAATTCTAAAAACTAGGTATATTAGATAACTTTTATTTAGTTAGCTAAGTAAGTAACTAGACTAGCTAAAAAGATTAAAAAGGGTATAACCGGCAAAGCCTTAGCTATTAGTCGGCGTAGCTTTGGCTAATAGGTGGTCTGTGCGCAAATAGCTTCCTTAGCTAGGTGCCCTGTTACAATAAGGTATATTAGCTATATAAATATGTTAGCTATATAGGTATATTAAAATTAGCTGTATAAGGCTATATTTAAGTGCTAAATATAATAGTAACGTATAAGGTATAGTATTAAGTGCACATAGTACCTTTACTATATATTGCCTTATAATTATAAAAGGGTTAGCTATTATAAATAATAAAATTATATTATATAAGCAAAATAAATAAGTAAAAAAGTGCTTTTATAGTTGCTAAAAATTTTAATAAAATAATTATAGCTAATTAGCTAAGTATTATAAGCAAAAATAAACAAATTTTAATATGCTAAAAATAAAGTTTTATTAAAAGCAGTTTATTAAACACGCTATTTAAACTTTTTACTTGTTTTTATTATTATAAGCAATAAACAATAAAACAAACACGCCTTTAAAGGTTTATATTTATATTATAAAGGGTATAGTAAAGACCTATTAAAAACGAGCACTATAATGTTTTACATTAAAACTTAATATATTTAACAATATATAATATAACTACAATATAGTTTAATATTTATTAAAAATAAAGGTATATAGCGGCTATTATTAGCTTTTATATTATATAAGTACTTAATATATACCTATTTTCCTAATTTAATTATTAAAAAATATACTTATTTACTTTATTAGTAAAACCTTAAAACATATATAATTAAATAAATAAAATAGGTATTAAATTTTTCTTTTTTTGTTTATATTTATTATAGTATACCTAATATATTAAAACTATATAAACTTATATTTTATAAATTAACAAAGTTATTATAATTATAAATTTAAAAAGAAAGTTTAGTTTTGCTTGTTTTTAATAAAGACCGACTATATAATAATAATTACTAGCCTGCTTATGTTTACCTTAAGAAATTTATATATTTAAAAAGTTTTTTACTTAAGGCCTAATATTTATTAAAAGGCTTGCTTGGTTAAATACTTAATTTAAAACTTTAAATAAAGTATAAATAAAAGTAAAGTTAATTTTAATTTTTATATAAGTAGAAAAAGGGTAGTTAATTAAAGATTTATACTAACTTTTATTGCTTGCTATTAATTAGTTTTTTAATATTTATAAAGTAGTATTTAGTTAAAATAAAAGGTAATAATCTTAAAATATATTATTTATTTTTATTATTATATAATATATATATATATAATCTTTTAATATTTATTAAAAAAGCTAAACTTTAAAATATAAATATATTAAAACTTATAATAATAAGTAATAAGTTAGTTATAAAGTAATATTATAAGCAATTTTAAAAACTAGGTATATTAAATAACTTTTATTTAGTTAAATAAATATAATAAAGTACTTAGCTAAAAAAACCTACTTGCTAAATATAAAGGTTTTAATAATAAGTTAGTTATAAGGTAATATTGCTAGTATTTAAAAACTAAGTATATTAAATAACTTTTATTTAGTTAGCTAAATAAGTAATTAAACTAGCTAAAAGGATTAAAAAAAGTATAACTAGTAAAGATCTAGCTAATAGTTAACATAGCTTTAGCTAACTTATAGTTTATATATAAATAGCTTAAAAAGTAGGATTTTTAGCTAAGTACTTTATTATACTGCTTTTTTAAAGTTGCTAGTTTTTAGCAATTTTAATACTTATAAGTATATTTACTAATTAAGCCTGCTTTTAACTTCTTTAATTAAATTTTATTATTATTTAATATAAGTACTTTTTTATTAATTTATTAGCTTATATTTAATTTTACGTATTTTCTTTAATTATATAACCTTATTTTAAAAATTTAGTTTTTTTAGCATTACTATTTTATTAAGCTTTTTACTAAGCAACTATTGCTATACTACTTTTAAAAACGTTTTCCTTTAAATTTATATATTAGTATACTTTTAATATTAAACTAAGCTAGTTGTTTTTAAACTATAAAACTTTTAGTTTTAATTATAATATTACTAGGCTTACTAATAATAAGCTAAAAATTACTATTATACTTAGTAAAAAGGTTTACTAGTATTATGTTTTTAATATATATTTAAATTTTTATATTTGCTATTTTTGCTATATTAGCAATATTAACTACGCTTTTATTAAAAAAACTATTATATTTATTATACTATATATTTACTGCTTTATTCTTTATTAACTTCATTAAATATAAAGTTTTTAAAAAAGAAATTTGCTTTGCTTAGTATAGCTTAAAATTTATGTTATATACATTTTATTTTATATAAAAGTTAACATTATTTAACAAACTTATTAAGCTAACGTTATTAATAAAAAAATGCTGCTTTATTAAAAAACGTTTTTATTATTATAAGCTAACAGATATTTTGCTTAGCTAAAGTAAGCTTAGCTTTTTAGCGTATAGTTATATTTAAAAAAGAGCTTATTATATTAATTACAAGAAATTATTATATTGCTATTATAAAAAATTTGTGTTTATTTATTATTTATTAACTATTATTATTGTTTTTTTATTGTTTATATTTTTTGCTGCTTATTTCCTAGTTTAGTTACTAACACTTAATAAGCTAATTTTAATAAAAACAAATTTAAATAATAATTTTAATAATATTTTATATAAAGCCTATTTTTTTAAAAAAAGTATTAAAATGGCTTTTTAAGCAATTTAAATGCTTGCTTATAGTAGTTATATATGCTTATTATTAAAATTATTAATTAAAAGCTAAACTTTTAAAACGCTTGCTAAAATAAAAGTATTAAAACGTTTTTTAGTACTAGTAAAGCTTATTAAAAGCTTTTTGCTATATATAGTGGTTTTTATTATTAATACTAGCGTTATTTATAATATTTACTAAACTATACTGCTTATTTTTAGCTATAGCTATTTTAATAGTATAATATATTTTTTTATTTTTTTAGCTACTTTTTAGCTTTTATTTACTAACCTTTTATTTAATAATAATATTTTTTATATTAGTATTTTAAATATATTTTAAGTTATAAAAAGGTTATTAAAATATAAGTTTTTAGTTTTTTATAATATTATACCTTAATTTAACTGCTTAAAAATAGTTTATTTATTTTTTAACTAAATATATACTTTATAACTTTATTACTTATATGCTAATATAATTTATTTATTTTTTATTTTACTTAATATAAACCTTTTTAACTTTTTCTTTTTATTAGTTTAATAAACTGCTTATATTTACTAAGTGCTTAGCTAGCTTTTAAGTATTATATTTTACTTGCTAGCCTTTGCTTTAAGTATTTTTATTTACTTTAATTATTTTAATATTAAATAATATTTTTTTACTTATTTCTTTTATTTATCTTTTAATCTAAATAATGCTAATTAATTGATTTTTATAGCTAGTTTATTTATAATTTAAATAATAAAATAAGAAATATATTATAAACTTAAAAATAAATTTTAAGCAACTCAATTTAATATAATGACGTTTTTACCTTTTTAATAACTTTAACTTTAATATATATAAAAGCTAATATTTTATACTTAAAGTTAAAGTATATTATTAATAGCTTTATTATAATATTTGCTTAAAATCTTTTTAGTATATAATATTTTTTATAATGCTTTTATATTATTTTTATAGCTTGCTTTTATTTATTATAACTTTTTTAAACTTGTTATAATAAGGCACTTGCTTATAAGACCTACTAGCTGCACTATAAGTGCACGGCTTATATAAAGGCTAAATTTACGCTAACTATTAGCTATAGTTTAGCTAGTTACACCTTTTTTTATCTTTTTAGCTAGTTTAGTTACTTATTTAGTTAATTAAATAGAAGTTATCTAATATACTTAGTTTTTAAAATTACTAGCAATATTACTTTATAACTACCTTATTACTTAAACCTTTATACTTTTTTATTTTTATATTTTAAAGTTATAATATAATATTTAGCAAAAGAATTAAATTAAATACTAGGTATAGTTTATAACTACTAAGCAAATAACTAGTAATAATATAAACAAGCTTAATAAACTTAATATTAAAAATAAGCAATAAAAACTAAAAAAAACTAGCTAATAGTTAAGCTAAATTTGCAAATAGCTAAAAATAAAAAAGTAATAATAAATATAATAAAAAAAGCAAAAAACTTAATAGCTAACTAAAGAACTTAAAATACAATATATTATATATTAAAATAAATAATTAGCTAATAGCTAATAATTTTTAAAAAAGTTAAAAAAATAAAAGCTATTTTTTTTACTTTAAGCTGCTATTATATAGTAGCTTATTTAATAAGAGCTTTTACTATAATAGTTTTTATAAAAGTTTAAAAAGCTAAAAAATAACCTTTTAAACTAAATTATTAATATAATAAATTAAAATATATAATTGCTTTAGCTACTTACTAAGTAAAAAAAGCTATAACGTAAAAATAACGCTAAAGCTTTTATATATAACTATAAGCAGCTAAAGCAAAATACTACTATTATAAAAATTAAAAACTAAATTATAGCTATAAAAAAAAGCAATTAGTAAAAGCTTAGCTATAAAGATTTAATATAAATTATATAGGCTTTAATACAAGCTAAGTTTAATATTTAAATAAATTAGCGTTTTTATTAAAATATATTAAATTATAATAATTTTTTAAAAAGCTACTTTTAATAACTTTTAAAAGTTTATTTAGCAAAAAAACGTTAACTTAAAGCTATTTAAGCAAACTTTTTAAAAGGAGTTATATAAGCTTTAGTAATAAAAAAATAAAAACTTTAAAAAAAACTATTAGCAAGTATTAGTATAAAAGCTTAAAAGCGCTATACTATTAAAAAATAATATAGCTAACTAGCTTTTAACTATTAATATAAACTTTAAAAAAAACTAAAAAAGTTTTAGTAAAGCTGCATATATTATTTAATAATATAGTAATAATATATTTTAAAGCTAAAAAATAATAAAGTACTTAATATTATATTAATAAAAAGTATAAATTGCTATAAAAGCAACAATATATTAAACGCTTATTAAAGTAAAAAAAGTTAGTAAATAACTTAAAAGCGCTTAACTAGTTTTAAAAAAAAACTAATAACTTATTAAAACAATAAATAAATTAAAATTAAAGCAAATTAGCATATATTAGCAACAGCTTTATAAAATATTACTATTATAATAAAAAAAGCTATATAGCTAAATATTATTTAAAAAATAAGTATTTAGCATTAAATTACTAGTTAAGCAAAGTTAAGCAAAAACTTTTTAAATAGCTTAAAAATAAAATATAAAACGTTTAAATAACTTAATTAAATTTTAAAAATAAAAAGTTAAAAGCTAAGCTAAAATAAGTTAATATATTTAATTTACTTTAATAAAGTTTTATAAAGCATTTAATATTATAAAGCTATTTTATATAATAGCTATAGTTTTTTTAAGTAGTAAGTAAAAGCTAAAAAAGTTATTATAAATATAAATATAAAAATATAAATTAATATTATATATAAAAACTTTTTAAAAAAGCATTTATAAAAACTAAATATTTTGTTACTTTTATTAATAAAATTAAATAAAAAGCTAATAAAGTATTAAGTAGCTTATATAGCAAGTTTTTAAATAGTTAATATTTAAAAAGGTAAAAAAACTTTTAAGTAAATATTTTATATAATATATAAAAAGCAAAAAGTATTAAAGCTTTTAATATTATAGCTAAAAATAAATTAGTTAAGTATACTATTAAATATAGCCTTTATTTAATAGTTTTATAGTAAATATTAAAAAATAAATTTTAAAAAGTTTGCTAAAAACGTAGTTAGCAGTTAAGCAGCTTATATTACTAACTTAATAAGTATAGGTATTAGTTTTTAAAAAAAGTTACTATTTTTTAAAATTAATAATAAGCTTATTACTAAAAATAAAATTAATTTACTTAAATATTTTAAAGCATTTTAATATATATACTTTAAGCTATTAGCAAAGAAGTTATTTATGTTAAAAAAACTATAATATATAATAAACTTAGTAAAAAAGGCATAAGTACTATTTAGTTTAATTAATTTTATTATAATAGCGTAATAATAAGTGCTTAAAAAGTACTTTAAAAAAAACTTTTAAATAAGCTATATATAGCACTTAAAAGTAAATATAAAAGCTTTTATTTTATTTATATTAAAAAAAATTATAAAACTTTATATTAATTATAAAAGCTTAAATAAAATAACTATAAAAAATAAATAATTTTTAACTTTTATATTAAAAGTAATAAATAAGCTAAAGTTAATAAAAGTTTTTTTAAAGCTATACTTTAAAAATGCTTATTATTAAATTTAAATTAAATATAGCAATAGGTAAAAAACTGCTTTTTAAATAAAATATAAGCATTTTAAATATATAATTATATTTTTTAAACTAACTAATACTTTTATAACCTTTTAAGCTTATATATATAAAGTATTAGCTAAGCTAGTAAATTATATTTATATAGTTTATTTAAATAATATTAAAATTCTTTTAAAAAATAAAAAATAAAATAAAAAAGCACTTTTAATTAGTTTATAAAAAGTTAGTAAAATATTAACTACTTAAAAAAGTATTAAAATATAAGTTTTTTAAAAATAAAATAAAGGTTTTAAAGTTTATTATTATAATTAAAAAAATAAAAATAAATTTTTAAAAGGTTGCTATTATTTAAAAGTAAAAAGTACTAACTTTAATATATAATATGTAAATATTTTTAAAGTTTATAGCTAAGTATATAAATATTACTATATTAATTATAGCAATTTTAAAAAGTTATACTTTATTAAGCTACGTTTTTAAGTAAACTTTAAAAATAAATTAAGCATTTAAAAATATAAAAAAAGCTTTTATATTAATAACTACTTTTTACTACTAAAATAGCTATTTAAATATTAAAGTAAAAATAAATATATTAATAAAAGCAGTATTAAAAATACTATTATAGCTTTATAAAAAAATATAAAAACTAATTATTTACTAATTATAAAAGCTTATAAATATAAAAATTAAATAGGCAATAAGCTAGCAAAAGCTTTTAATAATTATAAAAAGCTATAAATATTAGTAGCAATACTTTAAAAAAATAAATAAAACTTTTATAATATAAATAAATTATATAGCTTTAAAAAGTATAGTTAACTTATTAGTATAAAACTTTTTAAAAAAGCTTGCTTGCTAAATATATAAATTAGCATAGTTTAATTTTAATATAAAATATTAATTAAATATATTAAACTTAGTAAATATACTATTAAAAAAGCTAAATTATATAGCTAAAAAAATCTAGTATAAAAATATAATACTAATATTTAAAAAAAAGCTTTAACTAGTTAGTAAGCTGCTATAAAAAGTATAGTAATTATTAGTAAAGATTTTATTTAAAAAAAAACAAAAAGCATTAGCTTACGCTATTAAAGCAGCTTAAAAAGCTTTATTAAACTTATACTTATTAGCTTATTTAATAATAAAAGTATAAATTATAAACTTATAAGCTTATAAAGCGCTAAACTTTTGCTATATAATTATAAAAAATTTTTAAAAGTAAAAAGGTAAAAAGTACTAATATATATACTTAACTTATATATTATATACTATATAAATAGTAAAAATAACTTATTTAATAAAAGCTACTATTAAAAGTATAAAAACTACTTTTTAAAAATAAAAAGCTAAAGCTATTATTTATAACTAATATATTTTATATACTAAAGCTAAAAAATTAGCTTAAAGCAAAATAGCTTTTTAATTAGTAGCTTTAATATAGTTTTATAAAATAGTTTATAAATTATAAGCTAAAAACTTTACTTTTATAAAACTAGTAAAAACTATATATTATAAAGCTAAAATATATAAAAAATATTATATTAATAATAAAAATATATTATATTTTAAAAAGCAGCTAGTAATTTTAGCTTAAAAAGCTTTAATAAAGTAATTAATATATTAGCACTATAATAATTTAAAAGCTAAGTATTTTAAAAAAAATAGCTAAGTTATTATAATATAAGTTTTATTAAAAAAGCTTAAAGCAAAACGTTTAAAAATACGTTACTAGCTATATATAATATAAAAAAGCTTAAAAATTAAAGTATAAACTTTATAAAAAGCTTTAATTATTACTTTTATTAAAGTAGCTTTTTTAAAAAATTAGCTTAAATTTTATTATAAAAGTACTTTTATATATAAAAGCAAATAATAAAGTTTATAATATAATTTTAATTATTATAAACTAGTTTATAAAAATAATATTATTTATTTTTATATAAAAAATATTTAACGCTACTAAGCTTATAATAATTATATATTATAAAATAAACTACTAATATAAGTTTTTTAAAAAAATTATAAATAATAAAAATAAACTTATTATAAGCAAATTTTAAAAAAAGTTTTATAAAATATAAAAAATATATTAGCAGCTATTTATTATATAGTACTTTTAAACTAATAGCTAAATAAAATAAGTATATTAAACTTTAAAAAAATATTTTTATATTTTTTATAAAAGTAAGCTAAATAGCTAAGTTAAAATTTTAATAAAAGCTAAGTTTATATATAATAATAGCTAATATATTATTATAAGCTATTTATTATTTAAAGCGCTATATAAATATTACTTAAAAAGTATTAAATATATATTAAAACAACTTTAATTTAATATTTAAAAAGTAAAATAAAAGCTATAGCAAATAAAGGCTATATGCTATATAGTTTATAAGCATTAAAAATAAGTAGTAAAGTTAATATAAAAGCATTATAATAAGCATTATATGCTAAAAAAGTTTTAAGCAAATAATATAATTAAGTTATTAATAGTATACTTTAAGTTTAAATATAAAAAAAAGCTAGCTTTTATATATATTTAAATTAAAGTTTTTAAAAAAGTAAAAACTTAAGTATATTAAATTTAATTATTTAAAATTTACTTTTAAGTTTATAATATATTTTTTATATTATTATTTAAGCTATAAATAAACTAGCTAAAAGCTGCTAATAAAATAGCACTGCTTAAGTTAAAAAATAAGCAAAAAAAATAAGTAATAAAAAATATTGTTTAGTATTAAAAAAACTAAAGTAAATAAAAATATTTAATAAAATAAAAAAGCTAGCTAATAAAATATAATATTTAAAAACTAGCTAAATACTTAGTAAATATAAGCTATTTACTAAACTAATATAAAAAAAAAGTTAAAAAAGTATATACTAAGTAAAATAATAAATAAAGTAATTATATTAATATAAAAGTACTAAAAGTTATAAAAGTATAAATTTTAATTAATAAAAAATAGTAAGCTATTATTAAGCAATTAACTAAGCTATAATACTATAAAAATTAAAAACTTATATATAAAAAGCTTATAGCAACTTTAAACTAACTTACTAATAATAAAAGTAATATTATTAAAGTAAAAAGTTAGTAAAAAGCTAAATAATAGCTAAAAAAGCAAAAACTATACTATAGTATTAAAATAGCTTTAGTTAAAATTTAGCAATATAGTTTAATAACTAATATAAATAAAAATAGTAATAAAAGTTAAAATAACTTTTTAAATAAAAAGCTTTTAGTAAGCTTTGCTAATGCTTAAAAAAGTTTTAAAACTTTTATTAATAAATTATTTTTAAAAGTTTAGCTTTTTATTAATAAGCTTTATAATAAGCGCGCATAACTAGTATAAGCAAGCATTTAAGTTATTAAAAAAATTATTTTAATATTTAAAAAAAATATAAAACACTAAGCATTTTATAAAATATTATTAAAATTAGTAGCTTAACGCTTTTTTTTATTAATAATAAACTAATAAAGTATTAATAATTAAAATAGCAAATAGTTAGTAAAAAATATAAATAATAAAAAAAGTAATAATAATAGTTAATAAATATTAAATAAAAACTAATTTTTAATAAAAAGTAATATAATATATGTTTTTTTTTATATAGTAAAAAAACTAGCTTTTTTTTAAAAGCAACTGCTTACTAAAAAGCTAAACTTATTTTTTTTAAACAAAATATATAATAGCTAACGCTAATAATAATATTATTAAATAAAATAGCTTTTTTATTATTAGCAAAGTTAGCTTAATAGTTTTACTAAATAACTTATATATAAATATGTATATAAGCAACATTTGCTATAATTTTTAAAGCTATACTTATTAAAACTAAAAAGATTTATATAACTAATATTTAATAAAAACTATAAGCAATAAGGCAGTAAACATATAAAGCAATAACTAATATAATTTTTTAATAAAAAATATAGTTAATATTACTAAGTTAACAAAAGCAATAAATATAAAAGTTAAATATATATTTAAAGTATAGTGCTAGCAAAGCTTTTTACTAAGTATAAAAATAGTTTTTAGCTTGCTATTATTAAGTTTATAGTTAAAGTTTAAAATAGTATAGTTTAAAAATAACTAGCTAAAATTTACGTTAAAAATATAAAAATATATAAAATTAAAGCAAAAAAACTTTAAAAGCAGCATTGTAATAACTGCTTAGCAAAAAATTAATTAAAATAAGTAATACTAATTTTGTTTTTTTTAAAAAGTAAAGTTATAAAAAAAAATATAAACAATAATAATAAAAACTAAATAAATAAGCAAAAGCATGCTAACAAGCTACAAAAAAGTAATTTAATTAAATAAAATTAAAAGCAAATCTAATTAGCAAATATACTTATAAATAATAAAATTGTTAAAAACTAGCAACTTAAAAAAAAAGTAATATAACAAAGCACTTACTTATAAGACCTACTAGCTGCACTATAAGTATATAAACTATATAAAAGCTAAACCTATGCTAACTATTAGCTATAGTTTAGCTAGTTATACCTTTTTTTATTTTTTTAGCTAGTTTAGTTACTTACTTAGTTAACTAAACAAAAGTTATTTAATATACTTAGTTTTTAAAATTGCTAACAACATTACTTTATAACTACCTTATTGCTTAAACCCTTATAGTATGCTAATTTATTTAAATTTTAAACTTAGCTTATATTAAAGCTTAAATAATCTATATTAAATCTTTATAGCCGGGCTTTTGCTAATTGCTTTTTTTATAGCTATAATTTAGTTTTTAATTTTTATAGTAGTAGTATTTTATTTTAACTATATTTAATTATATATAAAAACTTTTATATTATTTTTATATTAGGTTTTTTTTTGCTTAGTAAGTAGCTAAAGCAACTATATATTTTAGTTTATTATATTAATAATTTAATTTAAAAAATTATTACTTTAGCTTTTTAAACTTTTATAAAAACTATTATAATAAAAGCTTTTATTAAATAAGCTACTATATAATAGTAGCTTAAAATAAAAAAAATAGCTTTTACTTTTTTAACCTTTTTAAAAGTTGCTAGCTATTAGCTAGTTATTTATTTTAATAAGTAATATATTTTATTTTAAGTTTTTTAGTTTGCTATTAGGTTTTTTACTTTTTTTATTGCGTTTATTATTACTTTTTTATTTTTAGCTATTTATAAATTTAGCTTAATTATTAGCTAGTTTTTTTAGTTTTTATTGCTTATTTTTAATATTAAGTTTATTAAGCTTGTTTATATTATTGCTAGTTATTTGCCTAGTAGTTATAAACTATACTTAGTTTTTAGTTTAAACCTTTTTATTAAATATTACGTTATAACTAAAAAATATAAAAATAAAAAAATATAAAAGTTTAAGCAATAAAGTAGTTATAAAGTAATATTATTAGCAATTTTAAAAACTAAGTATATTAAATAACTTTTGTTTAGTTAACTAAGTAAGTAACTAAACTAGCTAAAAAAATAAAAAAAAGTATAATTAGCTAAACTATAGCTAATAGTTAGCGTAGGTTTAGCTTTGTTATAGTTTATATACTTATAGTGCAGCTAGTAGGTCTTATAAGCAAGTGCCTTATTATAATATATTATATATTATATAAATAATAATAATAATTTATTTAGCAAAAGCTATTATTAAAAGTATAAAAACTATTTTTTTTAAAAAAAAAAGCTAAAGCTATTATTTATAACTAATATATTTTATATACTAAAGCTAAAAAATTAGCTTAAAGCAAAACAGCCTTTTAACTAATAACTTTAATATAGTTTTATAAAATAGTTTATAAATTATAAGCTAAAAACTTTACTTTTATAAAACTTATAAAAATTATATACTATAAAGCTAAAATATATAAAAAGTATTATATTAATAATAAAAATATATTATATTTTAAAATGTAGCTAGTAATTTTAGCCTAAAAGCTTTTAATAAAGTAACTAATATACTAGTACTATAATAATTTAAAAGCTAAGTATATAAAAAAACAACTTAAGTTATTATAATATAAGTTTTATTTAAAAAGCTTAAAGTAAAACGTTTAAAAATATGCTATTAGTTATATATAATATAAAAAAGCTTAAAAGCTAAAATATAAGCTTTATATAAAGCTTTAGTTATTATTTTTATTAAAATAGCTTTTTTAAAAAATTAGCTTAAATTTTATTATAAAACTATTTTTATATATAAAAATAAATAGTAATGTTTATAATATAATTTTAATTATTATAAACTAGTTTATAAAAATAATATTGTTTATTTTTATATAAAAAATGTTTAATATTACTAAGCTTATAGTAATTATATATTATAAAGTAAACTATTAATATAAGTTTTTAAAAAAGTTTATAAGTAATAAAAATAAACTTATTATAAATAAATTTTAAAAAGGTTTTATAAAATATTAAAAATATATTAGCAGCTATTTATTATATAATACTTTTAAATTAATAACTAAATAAAATAAGTATACTAAACTTTAAAAAAGTATTTTTATACTTTTTATAGTAGTAAGCTAAATAGCTAAATTAAAATATTAGCAAAAGCTAAGTTTATATATAATAATAGCTAATATATTATTATAAGTTATTTACTATTTAAAGCGCTATATAAATATTATGTAAACAATATTAAATATATACTAAAATAACTTTAATTTAATATTTAAAAAGTAAAAAAGAAAGCTATAGCAAAAAAAGCTATATACTATATAGTTTATAAATATTAAAAGTAAATAGTAAAATTAATATAAAAGGATTATAATAAGCATTATATAGTAAAAAAGTTTTAAGTAAGTAATATAATATAACTATTAATAATATATTTTAAGTTTAAGTATAAAGAAAAACTAGCTTTTATATATATTTAAGTTAAAGTTTTTTAAAAAGTAAAAATTTAAGCATACTAAATCTAGCTGCTTAAAATTTATTTTTAAGTTTATAATATATTTTTTATATTATTATTTAAGCTATAAATAAACTAGCTAAAAGCTGCTAGCAAAATAGCGCTGCTTAATTTAAAAAAGAAAATAAGCAATAAAAAATATTATTTAATATTAAAAAAACTAAAGTAAATAAAAATACTTAATAAAAATAAAAAAGCTAGCTAATAAAATATAATATTTAAAAGCTAGCTAAATATTTAATAAATATAAGCTGCTTATTAAACTAATATAAAAAAAAGTTAAAAAAGTTTATATTAAATAAAATAATAAATAAAGTAGTTATATTAGCATATAAGCACTAAAAGTTATAAAAATATAAAGTTTAGTTAATAAAAAATAATAAGTTATTACTAAGTAGTTAACTAAGCTATAGTACTATAAAAACTAAAAACTTATATATAAAAAACTTATAATAACTTTAAATTAACTTATTAATAAATAAAAGTAATATTAATAAAATAGAAAGTTAATAAAAAAAAACTAAATAGTAGCTAAAAAATTAAAAACTATATTATAATATTAAAGTAGCCTTAGCTAAAATTTAATAATATAGTTTAATAACTAATATAAATAAAAGTAATAATAAAAGTTAAAACAACTTTTTAAATAAAAAGCTTTTAGTAAGCTTTATTAATATTTAAAAAAGTTTTAAAACTTTTATTAGTAAACTATTTTTAAAACTTTAGCTTTTTATTAATAAGTTTTATAATAAGCGCATATAACTAGTATAAGCAATTATTAAAATTACTAAAAAAGCTATTTTAATATTTAAAAGAATATATAAAACACTTAGCCTTTTATAAAATATTATTAAAGTTATTAGCTAAAAGCTTTTTATAGCTAATAAAAAACTAGTAAAATATTAATAACTAAGCTAGTAAATAATTAGTAAAAAATATAAACAATAAAAAAGCAATAATAATAATTAATAAACGTTAAATAAAAACTAATTTTTAATAAAAGGCAGTATAATATACTTTTTTTTATATAATAAAAAAACTAGCATTTTTTAAATAAAATATATAATAGCTAATATAAATAATAGTATTATTAAATAAAGTAGATTCTTTATTATTAGTAAAGTTAGCTTAATAGTTTTGCTAAATAATTTATATATAAAGATGTATATAAGCAATAAATGCTATAATTTTTAAGCTGCGCTTAGTAAAGCAAAAGTTTTTTATATAATTAATATTTAATAAAACTTATAAGCAATAAAGCAATAAATATATAGCACAATAACTAATATAATTTTTTTATAAAAAATATAATTAAAATTATTAAGTTATTAAAAGTAATAAATATAAAAATTAAAATATATATTTAAAATATATTGCTAGCAAAGCTTTTTACTAAATATAAAAATAGTTTTTAGCTTATTATTACTAAAGTTATAATTTAGGTTTAAAATAGTATAGTTTAAAAATAACTAGCTAAAATTTATATTAAAAATATAAAAATATTTAAAGTTAAAGCAAAAAAACTTTAAAACTAGTATTATAGCAACTACTTAGCAAAAAATTAATTAAAATAAGCAATACTAAAAAAAACCAAATTTTAAAAATAAAGTTATAAAATTAAAAAAAAAGGTAAATTAATACAAACTAAAAAAACTAAGTAAAAGTATAGCAACAAGCTATAAAAAGTAATTTAATTAAATAAAATTAAAAGCAAGCCTAATTAATAAATATACTTATAAATAATAAAATTGCTAAAAACTAGCAACTTAAAAAAAGCCAATATAATAAAGCACTTGCTTATAAAACTTACTAGCTACACTATAAATATATAAACTATATAAAAGCTAAACCTATACTAATTATTAGCTATAGTTTAGCTAGTTATACTTTTTTTTATTTTTTTAGCTAGTTTAGTTACTTACTTAGTTAACTAAATAAAAGTTATTTAATATACTTAGTTTTTAAAATTGCTAGCAACATTACTTTATAACTACCTTATTGCTTAAACCCTTATACTTATAAATATTAAATTAAAGCTGCTTTAATATATACTTAATATTTTTTAAGTAGTACTTATATAGCATTTTAAATAGTATATAGCTTATAGTAATATATTAACTATTATTATATATAAACTTAGCTTTAACACTTTAACTTTACTATTTAGCTTATTAATAATAAAAATATAAAAGTACTTTTTTAAAGTTTAGTATATTTATTTTATTTAGCTATTAGTTTAAAAGTATTATATAGTAAATAGCTACTAATATATTTTTTATACTTTATAAAACTATAAAGGTTTAAGTAATAAAGTATTTATAAGGTAATGTTGCTAGCGATTTTAAAAACTAGGTATATTAAATAACTTTTATTTAGTTAGCTAAGTAAATAACTAAGCTAGCTAAAAGAATTAAAAAAGGTATAACTAGCAAAGCTTTACTTATTAGTTAGCATAGCCTTAGCTAGTATATACTTTATATATAAATAGCTTATTAAGTAGGCTTTTTTGCTAAGTGCTTTATTATATTGCTTTTTAAGTTGCTACTTTTTAGCAATTTTAATATTTATAAGTATATTGGCTTAGTAAGCCTGCTTTTAATATTTTAATTAAATTGCTTTATTATATTTTATATGCTGTTTTTCTATTAACTTATTAGCTATATTTAGCTATATACATTTTTAAAAAATTTATAACCTTATTTTTAAAATTTACTCTTTTAGCATTACTACTTTATTAAACTTTTTACTAAGTAATTACTATTATATAGCTTTTAAAGCTTTTTTGTATTAAGTTTATATACTAGTATACTTTTAATATTAAACTAAGCTAATTATTTTTAAACTATAAAGTTTTTAATTTTAATTATAACTTTTGCTAGCTTAATAATAATAAGCTAAAAATAATAATAATACTTAGTAAAAAGCTTTACTAGCACTATATTTTTAGCATATATATAAATTTTTATATTGCAATAAAATTAAAGATTTTTAAAGATCACTTTAACTTTATACTAAAAGAGGTCTAGCTAAAGTAAACGCATTAACTAGGTTTTAAAAGCTTTGCGTTAATTATGGCCTTATAAAGGTATTTTAAAAAGCATAACTTAGTATATTATATATATAATTAATAGCTAAGTATTTAAGTTTAAAAAATAACGCAAAAATAATAGCTATATATATAAAAACAAAAATTAAGCTAGCCCCTTTTAATTTTATAGCTACTTTATAATATAAAGCATAACTAGTATGTATACTAATTACGTTATAATTTTTTTTAGCTAAAAAGGTTGCTATTTTTAGCACTTTTAAAGCTAAAATAAGTTAACGTATTATAAAAACTCTTTTTTTTAGTAAAATTAATATAATGCTTTTATTATTTTATTGTTTAATAAGCTTTTTATAGCTATTTAAAGCTATTAAAGGTTTTGTTTATTAAAATTACTTATTGCTACTTTTAGTAATAGCTTACTTTAGTTATTAAAACTTTATTTTAGCTATTATAGCATTAAAAGCTTTTATATTTATATAATACTATGCTTAACTTTTTACTTATAAAAATAAATAAGCTAAAAGCAAGTTATATATTAAAAAAAGTTTTATTAACTTTATAATATAAGGTAATAGCTAAACTTATATTTATATTAATAGCAAATTGCTATAGTATACTTTGCTAATAATGCTATAATATAATATTTTTAATA
Organism: Poronia punctata; assembly: GCA_022579005.1. Taxonomy (NCBI): domain Eukaryota; kingdom Fungi; phylum Ascomycota; class Sordariomycetes; order Xylariales; family Xylariaceae; genus Poronia; species Poronia punctata. The sequence continues at coordinate 88,879 of MU401613.1, forward strand.
GTAAATTTAAATATATATTTTTTTACCTTTATAAAAAAACTATAAAGCTTATAATAAGTTAAATGCTATTATGCTTTTTTTAAAAACTTTTTAACTAGTAAATTTTTTAGTTTTAAGCTATAGTAGCTATTAATAAAAAGCTTTTTTTTAAATAAGTATATTATTAATAATTTAAATAAAATACTTATTAACTTATAATCTTTTTATAAAAAAGTAAATAAAGCTATATTAAATAGTAAATATAAAAGTGCTTTTAAAGTGCTATAAATATTTAAATTAGTAAACTTAGTTATAGTAATTTTAAAAGTTTAAAAATAAGTAGCTTTATATTAATTTTATTTTTTAAAGCAGTTTTTTTTTTATAAAGCAAATTTTAGCTATTTTTTTAAGTGCTATTAAAATAGTAATAGTATTTTAAAGCTTATATTTATTAAAAGTATTAGTAATTAAAAGTATTAGCTAGTTTAAAACTTTAAATAAATATATAATATAAATAATATAAAATATTTTATATTTTTAACTTTTTTACTATATTAGCAAAAATATAATTATAATATATTATAATATAAGCAATATATAAAATATAATTCTATAAACTTATTATAACTTTTTTTTAATTTATATAATATTTTATTTTAATATTTTTAAGCTATTAATAATAAAAGCTACTAGCTAAAAATAATTAACTATTATAGTATACTAATAAGCTTTTTTATAAAACTTTAAAATAAAATATGTTAGCATTTAGTTATAAGTAGCTTTTTTTTATTATAAGTTATAAATAGCTTTATTTTAAGCTTAAATTTTTATAAAATAAAATTTTTATATAAGCTTAATAATTATAAACAAATACTTAAAACAAAAATTAAAATAATAAGTTTTTATAAACTGCTTTAAAATAATTACTATTTTTTTATTAAAAAGCTATTTTTAGCAGCAAACTTAAAGCATTATATTAATTAAATATTTTAGCTTATACTAATATTATAATATATTATTATTTTTATTATATAAGTTTATAAAGCTATAAAAGCTATTAGTATTTAGTTTTAATAAATATAAAATATTTAAGTTTAAATTAAAAATATGCTTAGTTTATAAAAAAGCAAACGCGCTTTTATATAGCTATTTAAAGTATATTTTTATAAGCAGATTTTTAAAATCTAAATTTTAAGTAAATATAATAAAAGTATTTAAAATAATAATATTAAGTATAAATAATATAGTTAATAAAAGTTACTAAAGTATAGCTAGCTTAAGTATAAAACTTTTTTATTTTAATAAAACTTTATATTAAGTTATTAACTATATTACTAATATAATAAATATTAATAAGTTTACTTTTAGCGCTTTATTAAGTATTAAGTTAATTATATTATTTAAAAGCTTAATAAAAATAATTATAATTGCTAAGTAAAAGTATTTATATAATTAGCTATTATTTTAACTATAAAAAAAAAACCTAATCTAAATAAAAACTTTATATATTTTTTATAGCTAAATACTTATTAAAAGCTTTAGTGCTTATATATATTTAAAAGTAAAAACTTAGTTTATTAAATTAAATATATAAGCTTTTTATAAGTAAAAATTAACTAT